>SJYW01009559.1:602750-677586 GCA_006410735.1 Raphicerus campestris | reverse complement strand
CTCCTTGGGAAAACTCCCTCTCTCCATCTCTCTCTCCTTCAGCCTGTAACCTCCCTTTGGTCTCTGGAAGAGGTCGGAACCATCTGTGGACTGTCCCAGCAGTGAGGTCCTCTCCGTGGCCTGTGGTCCTCCCTCCAGGAGCCTCCCCCTCCTCCCCTCTCCCTACTCCAAGGCCATTTCACTCTTTGTGCTGGAATAACAATATGTCTCCTCGGGGGCCGGGTCTAGGAATCATTTCTGTGCTCAGGGACCCCAGTCTGGGGCTAGGCTACAGCTTGCTGCAAGACCCAGTTCTGGGAGGAAGGGGCTTATAATCCACTCTGGACCCCTCTGCGCCCACAGTGTACTGTGTGTGTGCTGGGGTAAGGGGGGTGTTGGCGGGGCTTGTGACATCCCCTGGGTGTTGCAGGGATGCTGGGATCTCTGACCCAGGCCAGTGGCTCTCCTCACCCCTGATTGGGTTTCCAGGGGAGGAGACCCATCCTGCCCCACTGCCTCTGACTCACAGGGGCTCCTGGCACCTCAGCAGCCAGAGTTAGGGCTGTAGCTTTATTTTCTTTATCCACCTGGTTCCCTTTACCGTTCAACTTGGTTTCAAAAAAAATGGACCAGGGTCAGAGTTAGGAGAGCAGCCTCTGCTGTGGCCCCAGCATCCCTCCTGTCTGCTCCTGCTTCGCACACAGGGACCAGGAAGTGGCAGTCCCCCGCTTTCCTCCCTGCCGTGGCTGTCACACCTTTTCTGGCTTCAAAAAGCCGCTGATATATTTTACAAACTGAAACAGCAATTTAATTCCCCCTGATAGCGGCAATTGTCCATTAGATCTTCCTACCGAGGAGCTTAACAATAATTCCTTTCATCCAACTGCTTGCTTCTTCTTGATCTGAGAATCAATCCCATAAATAGCAGGCGAGAGTCTTCACATTACTCTCCCCCTCCAGCTTTTAGCATTTTGATGAAGATTCTCATCTCTTCTTTAAGCACTTTACAACTTGGTGATTTTTCCCCCTTTGGTTCCTTTAAACAAAATAAAACAAAAAAGCAAAAAGGGCGGGGGAAAGCATGCTAGCTATAAGGGTAAGCACAACCCTGCGTTCTTCTTACAGAGAAGTGGTATGTACTTTCTCCTGCTGGAAGGCAGCAATGACCTCCAGGGGTCACCTCCAATCTGCCTTCAAGCAAGTGCTGCTCCACCCTAGGAGCGCCATTGGTCTGGTCCTAAATTTCAGCCACAGCTGGGTCCTGCTTTTGCCAGTGATGCTTGACTTAGAACATAGTTTCTCTTTCTCTCCTGCCCTGTCTCTGCATCCCAGGAAAGGGGGTTGGAGGAGGCCATCGCTGGTTCCAGGCATGGAAGCCTCACCCCAGGCCGGATACCAGGTTCCTGCCCATCCCCTGGGCGACTCTGGAGCCTAGAGATGGAGTCCGCCCTCTCTTTTTTATCTCCAGCCCTCTTCATCTCTATCCAAACAGCATGAGTGGGAGAGGTGGGGAGGAACGGAGACAGGAGAGAGCTTAAGGCCTTTCATTCAGTTATTTTTCTTCTCTTTCAAACGTGCAGGCAGTCCTAGGGGTCTGGGGCAGAGGAGGCCCTGCAGCTCTTCCATGGGAGCAGCCGGGGTGGATTGCCAGGGCAGCTGGGAGCCCCGGCCAGCTCCCCCGGGACCCCATCACGTGCTCCTCGTCTGCACACATACACAGAGAGAAACAAATCTAAAAATGAACCCAGGGACTGAAATCCCCCTCGACAAACCCGAATCCCAGGTTTATTATTATTTGTTGAGAGCTGACAGCAACCACTGCTCAGGAACTGAGCTGAGAAAACAACCCGGGCTGGGCCCCTGAGGCCTGCAGCTCAGCAGAGACAAACAGCTCAGACGCTGGGGACCCCAGATGGAAGGAGAGCTTCTGCCGTCCTACCTGCCTGCCTCCTCCATCAGTCAACTGCCTTCTCAGAGGCAGTCACCCGGGAGGCCGGCCCTCCCTGGGAGCCAGGAAGAGGAAGAATAGAAGTGAGGGGCTGGGATGGAGGTACAGGGAAGGGTCTGGTTGGGGGAGTTCCCAGAACTAAGGGGCCCAGGCACCTATGGGGCATAGCACCTGAGATGCTCTCAGAGTCTCCTGGAAGCAGAGGATGCTAAGAGGGTCAGCCAGGCCCCTTTTCTCTCTGAGAAGGACTGCACCACATTATCTGGCTGGATGAAATCTGGTTTCATTTTTAAAAACTGCCTCCAGAGGAAAAAACGGGGTCGAGAATCAGGGCTATGAAAGCAAGTAGTCCTTTGGGCTCAGTTTATCATGGAAAAGCCATTCATCCCCGATACTTCCTGACTCAGCCCATAGCTGTCCTCACTCTGGGCCCTTGGTGAGCCCAGAGAAAAGACAGGGGGGCCCCGCAGAGTCCACAGGAATGTGGGAGGAAAGGGCACCAGCCGGGTGCCTTGGTCCTCACGGCTGTTTGGAACTAGAGCAGGTGCAACTGGCTCCGTGTTCCTGATCTGTCAGAAAGGCAGGCCTGGGGGGTAAGGGAAGGGAGGATGGCATTGTCCATGTGAAAGGGGGTGATGCCGGGCAGTCACCCCTGGGTTTCGGCATCCAAGCCCCAGCTGGCAGGCAAGCCCCGTCTACCTCCCGAGAAATGGTTCCTCTGCTGTGCTTCTTTGCCAGCAAGGTCCTCTGTGTAACACGAGCACACCTCTGCCCACATCAAAACTTTGCTCAAAGCCTTCTCTTCCATGAAGCCTTTCTTCACTTTCTCCTCCAGGACCATCCTCTCAGTGGGACCCCTGCCGTCAGGCAGAGGGAGGCATGTAGCATGATTTAGCCACATGTGTTTCTATGTCCTGGAAAGCCTCCTTCCCAGTTAGGTCTCCTCTGGCCCATCGACCTCTGTATTTCCAGCAGACAAGATCGTGGCCTTGCCTTGCTTTTCCTTCTGGGGAAAAAGGTCTGTGCAATGTGATTTTACAAGGCCTACCTCCTTATGGAAGGCTTCCCAAGTGGCTCAGTGTTAAAGAATACGCCTGCCAATGCAGGAGACATGGGTTCGAGCCCTGGGTCAGGAAGATATCCCTTGGAGAAGAAAATGGCAACAACTCCAGAATTCCTGCCCGGGAGATCCCAAGGACAGAGAAGCCTGGTGGGCTACAGTTCATGGGGTCGAAAAAGAACTGGATGCGACCGAGTGGCTAAACAACAATTAACGACCTCCTTACAGAGCCTGGATAGACAAAAATCTTCTTTTGGTTTATTGTTGAAATGTCAAAGAGAGCAGTAAATCTAAGGATATTAGATACTAGGACTTAGAGAAAGGATAAATCTTTAAGTCCCAGCAGTCATTTATACCTTAGTGAGAATGAGTTTGTTTCCCTGGAGCCAGTTTTGCCCTGGAGTGAGATGGTAATCCAGAATTATTAACGACTTCTACTCACTGAGCCCTTGCCATGCACCAGGGATTATGTCACAGAGAACCCTATCTGTTTTTCTCAGCAACCATAAGGTATAGGTGTGATAGTTGTCCCATTTCAAGGATGTGAACATTGAGGTTTGGAGTGGTGGAGAGAGTTCTCAAATGTGACACAAGGTCTGATTTCAGAATCTGTACGTTTAACCTAGAAGTCTGGGGTGGAGGCGGGGAACACCAGCGGAGCCCTGGAAATGGAACAGGAGAAAGACAAAGCTGACTGTGCAGAAACTACCATCTGGAGTCAGGACACCCAGCCCAGCACAGGTGGTCCCTCACTTCCACATGCCCTCAAGATCAAAGGGCCACATCGTACCGACACACCTAAATGTCACCCGTCTGCCAAATCTGGGCTTTTGCACCTCACTAACGGGCACATACTTTATGCCTGTGGATGGTGAGGCCTCTAAAACAGCAACTGTTCATTTCTGTCAGTCCTGTCTTCTCTGGACAACAGGGTGTGTGCAAATTCATTTAAATACTGTATTGCATTTGTTCTTATTATTGTATAAAAATGAGTAAAAGATGGGAAACAAAATGCTGCTAACACCCATGAGAAGTCGGGGCCTCACACGATGCAACCCAGACAGAGATGCTTCCATGAGCGCTGAGAGAGGCAGGTCTGAGCCTCTGTCGGGGACTCGCTGGACTGTGGGTTCAATTATGAAGGGAAAGAACAAGATTTGAGAACCACTAGGAAACCACGGAATACATGGTTGAAGACTACATGTAACAGGTGATCACGTGTCTCAGCCGTGGGCTCAGAACCCTGGCAGTTGGTGCCAGGTGGGGGCGGGGGCTGCCTGTGCCCTGACCCCTCACCACACAGGCAGCTTGGCGCCAGGATCCGACTCACGTCGGTGGGGATGCCAGCAATGTCTCCCTTCTGTGTTGCGGCGCAGATGGGGTGGGGTGGGGAGAGAGGGGGCCTGCAGTCTACTTGCTCCCTGTGAAGTCTCTGCTTGGCCTTCTTTCTCTTCCCCACCCATGGTTTTCCAAGGGCCACCCACAGCTGCAAAGAAGTCCCTGTTCTGGAGGGAAACATGCTGTGATTCACAGGCTAAGAGGCACCTGGCTCTATCTGCGGAAAGCCTGTCTGATGTAACAAGACTGGCTTTCGTTCAGGTTAGGGGCACCCCGTGCTCAGGGAGCATCCCTTGACATAGCTCCCTGAGTCCTAACTTTATCCCCCTGCAAAAGCCCCTTCCTGCAAACCTCCCTTTCAGAACTGCCTCCTTCTTCTCTCAGCCCAGAGAGGTTTCAGACAGTTTCTGAAGGGGTGACCAGCAAAGACATCTTTGCTGGCCAGCAACGGGATTATTACCCACAGCCTCCAAAGCAGGAAGCAATTAAACAAAAGTGCAGGGAGCTAGAGCTCTGTTCTGCGTCCCCCTGGCCCCTGCCAAGCTCCATCCCTTCAACCTCCAGCTTTGAAAAGGGGTCAGTAGTTCTCGGGTTTCTAACAGGGAAAACTTGAGTCATATGCTGGCCCTTTCTACTGCACTCAACCAAGAAGTGTTCCATATTAGCAGCGGGTGTCTTTGAATGCTAGCCGCTTGTCCGAAAATTATAACTTGCCTCAAATGCTGCCCTTTGCAGTGACGGCTCATTCCCTATCATTGTGGTCTCGGTGGAAAGAAATCCTGCCTTCACTAGGGAAACTTTGTGGACTCCAAGTTCAAGTTGTGCTTCTACTTGTACCAGTTAAGACAGACCCCATGGAGGGCAAGGTCAGGGCAGGGAGGTGGGGAGATGGAGACAAATTCACACAGTGGACTCTGGACCTGGGGGACCAATTAGGACACTTGGATTAGAACAGAGAATGATCTTTTGGGATCTGAGCGCTTGTTGATCTGGGTGTTCCAGGGTCTGGCCCGTTCAGGGAGAAGGAGTGAAGCATGTCAACTCCCAGTGAAGAGATTCTATCCAGAGCAGAGTGGCCTGGGCAGGGCAGGAGAGAGGAGTGTGAGGTGTCTGCTCTCAGAGCCCATCCCTGGGGAAGGGAGGAGGAAAAAAGTGGGAATTCTCAGCCACAATGCCTCCCCAAGGGCACAAGNAAGGGCCACATCGTACCGACACACCTAAATGTCACCCGTCTGCCAAATCTGGGCTTTTGCACCTCACTAACGGGCACATACTTTATGCCTGTGGATGGTGAGGCCTCTAAAACAGCAACTGTTCATTTCTGTCAGTCCTGTCTTCTCTGGACAACAGGGTGTGTGCAAATTCATTTAAATACTGTATTGCATTTGTTCTTATTATTGTATAAAAATGAGTAAAAGATGGGAAACAAAATGCTGCTAACACCCATGAGAAGTCAGGGCCTCACACGATGCAACCCAGACAGAGATGCTTCCATGAGCGCTGAGAGAGGCAGGTCTGAGCCTCTGTCGGGGACTCACTGGACTGTGGGTTCAATTATGAAGGGAAAGAACAAGATTTGAGAACCACTAGGAAACCACGGAATACATGGTTGAAGACTACATGTAACAGGTGATCACGTGTCTCAGCCGTGGGCTCAGAACCCTGGCAGTTGGTGCCAGGCGGGGGCGGGGGCTGCCTGTGCCCTGACCCCTCACCACACAGGCAGCTTGGCGCCAGGATCCGACTCACGTCGGTGGGGATGCCAGCAATGTCTCCCTTCTGTGTTGCGGCGCAGATGGGGTGGGGTGGGGAGAGAGGGGGCCTGCAGTCTACTTGCTCCCTGTGAAGTCTCTGCTTGGCCTTCTTTCTCTTCCCCACCCATGGTTTTCCAAGGGCCACCCACAGCTGCAAAGAAGTCCCTGTTCTGGAGGGAAACATGCTGTGATTCACAGGCTAAGAGGCACCTGGCTCTATCTGCGGAAAGCCTGTCTGATGTAACAAGACTGGCTTTCGTTCAGGTTAGGGGCACCCCGTGCTCAGGGAGCATCCCTTGACATAGCTCCCTGAGTCCTAACTTTATCCCCCTGCAAAAGCCCCTTCCTGCAAACCTCCCTTTCAGAACTGCCTCCTTCTTCTCTCAGCCCAGAGAGGTTTCAGACAGTTTCTGAAGGGGTGACCAGCAAAGACATCTTTGCTGGCCAGCAACGGGATTATTACCCACAGCCTCCAAAGCAGGAAGCAATTAAACAAAAGTGCAGGGAGCTAGAGCTCTGTTCTGCGTCCCCCTGGCCCCTGCCAAGCTCCATCCCTTCAACCTCCAGCTTTGAAAAGGGGTCAGTAGTTCTCGGGTTTCTAACAGGGAAAACTTGAGTCATATGCTGGCCCTTTCTACTGCACTCAACCAAGAAGTGTTCCATATTAGCAGCGGGTGTCTTTGAATGCTAGCCGCTTGTCCGAAAATTATAACTTGCCTCAAATGCTGCCCTTTGCAGTGACGGCTCATTCCCTATCATTGTGGTCTCGGTGGAAAGAAATCCTGCCTTCACTAGGGAAACTTTGTGGACTCCAAGTTCAAGTTGTGCTTCTACTTGTACCAGTTAAGACAGACCCCATGGAGGGCAAGGTCAGGGCAGGGAGGTGGGGAGATGGAGACAAATTCACACAGTGGACTCTGGACCTGGGGGACCAATTAGGACACTTGGATTAGAACAGAGAATGATCTTTTGGGATCTGAGCGCTTGTTGATCTGGGTGTTCCAGGGTCTGGCCCGTTCAGGGAGAAGGAGTGAAGCATGTCAACTCCCAGTGAAGAGATTCTATCCAGAGCAGAGTGGCCTGGGCAGGGCAGGAGAGAGGAGTGTGAGGTGTCTGCTCTCAGAACCCATCCCTGGGGAAGGGAGGAGGAAAAAAGTGGGAATTCTCGGCCACAATGCCTCCCCAAGGGCACAAGGGGCCTCAGGCTGGGCAAGATCCCCGTTATCCACAAGGCTCTCTGATCTCCTTTTTAGGGCCTGGCTGTCTCAGGTCAGAGCGTCTGCTCTGCAGCCCTGGGAAGAGGAGTCTGTTGTTTCTTTGTTCTGGGATTCATAAAAGTGTAAAAAGGAATCTCACCTAATGAGGCCCTTGCTGTGGTCAGGGATTATTTCATGAACAGGAGCTGTGTATGCACATGAGCTGAGATAGTCTGGGGAGTAGTGGGGAGTGGGCAGAGGGAGATGAAGAGAGAAGGAGGCCCATGTAAGAATGATCAGGAAGGTCAAGGACAGAGGTCCCCAACAGGATCAATGTTCAGGGGATGCTGATGAAATCTGAAGTTTCAGAGACGTGTCTGTCTCTGGGGGCTGGTCACTATGGCTGCCCTTGCTTGAGCTGAGCGTTATCTTCACTCCTTACCCTTAGCTTCTTCCTCAAGCCCAGAAGCAGTGCTGGACACAAGGCTCCAAAGAGGACTGTTCAGAGCAGTTTGCCGGAGGGCTGGCAGAGCCGTGGTGGGTCTGACTGCTGCCTAGAGGAGAGGTACAGAGGAGAGATCCTGTCCGAGGCCACAGGCAAGTTGAGAGAGGGTCCTACCCGGATGTGCCAGGCTTTGCAAAGGGCCTTGGATGCCCCAGAAAGAGAAAACAGAGATGAGTGGAATAAATAAAGATACGAGATGAAGCAAGATAGATGACTTCAGATTTCAAGGGATCCCGAGGGCTGAGTAAGAGAAATAAAAAAGGAGCAGACCAAATCTCAAGCCTCAGCACACAGTGGTGGAAATTCAGAACTCTAAAAAGAAAAGAAATCTAAAAGTGGATTCTCACTGCCAGACTGGAAAGAAGATAGTGAAGCAGCACCTTCAGGATCTACGAGAAAATGGTGTGGAACGTGGGACTTGCTCTGAGTTCTGTCAATCAGGTTCAAAGAGAAGATCAAGTCCGTTTTGGATACATGAGGATTCAATTTACTCCCCTCCCATCAATATAAAAATAACTAGATGGAGAAGGAAATGGCAATCCACTCCAGTACCTTGCCTGGAGAATCCCATGGACGGAGAAGCCTAGTAGGTTACAGTCCACGGGGTCGCAAAGAGTTGGACACGACTGAGCGACTTCACCTTCACCTTCACCTTAAACATAAGTAGAAATAAAATATTTTAAAAAAAAATAAATAAATAAATAAAAAATAAAAATAACTAGAGGTGATAATTCAAAAAACAAAGAGGCTGGAGGAAGAAGACAATGGAAAACAAAACAGAGCTGCAGCCCAGTGGGAGGAAGGCAGCTGGAAGGACGGAGGGGTGAGCGTCAACCTAGGGGCTCGGGAGACCCTAGGCAGTGGCCAAGTGGTGAGGACAGGGTTCCATTCCTTTTCCTGGGGTCAAATCCCAAGAGTAAGTTCTGTGGCTGAATAACATTTCCACCTTGTCATCAACCTATAGATAAGGCCTGGAAAATTTAATGGACTGTATAGTCCATGGGGTGGCAAAGAGATGACACAACTGGGCGACTTTCACTTTCACTTTGGGGCTTCCCTGATAGCTCAGTTGATAAAGAATCCACCTGCAATGCAGGAGACACTGGTTCTATTCCTGGGTTGGGAAAATTCCCTGGAGAAGGGAAAGGCTACCCACCCCAGTATTCTAGCCTGGAGAATTCCATGGACTGTATTATCCATAGGGTCACAAAGAGTCAGACACAACTGAGTAACTTTCACTTCACTACCAACCTATAGTCAACCTGCAGAGGTAACCACAGTTATTTAACAGAATAAAAATCTTCTAAATCTTATAAAGATAGCACATAAACTATACTAAATAGTGCAACACTGTGCACTCTGTAATATATATACTCTGTATTATATATAATACTATCGACTAAAAATAGATAATATCAAATATAGTTTGATCAAACTAATATAAATTGGAAGGAGAAGAATGTGTGCTCGTTCCCCCAACCTCCATAGCAGATCGTTCATAAATAAACACATACATTAAAAAAAGGGACTGAGGGAATTTCCTGGTGGTCCAGTGGATAAGACTCCAAGTTTCCACTGTAGGAGGCACGTGTTCAAGACCTGGTTGGGGAACTAAGATTCCCATGCTGCCCAGAGAGGCCAAAAAATATATATATAAACAAACTATCTTAAAAAAGAGAGAGACTGACGCATATTGTATGACACAATAAGCAACCACGTGCGTATATGCTCAGTTATGTGACTCTTTGTGACCTTATGACTGTAGCCCACCAGGCTCCTCTGTCCATGGGATTCTCCAAGNAGCCCAGTGGGAGGAAGGCAGCTGGAAGGACGGAGGGGTGAGCGTCAACCTAGGGGCTCGGGAGACTCTAGGCAGTGGCCAAGTGGTGAGGACAGGGTTCCATTCCTTTTCCTGGGGTCAAATCCCAAGAGTAAGTTCTGTGGCTGAATAACATTTCCACCTTGTCATCAACCTATAGATAAGGCCTGGAAAATTTAATGGACTGTATAGTCCATGGGGTGGCAAAGAGATGACACAACTGGGCGACTTTCACTTTCACTTTGGGGCTTCCCTGATAGCTCAGTTGATAAAGAATCCACCTGCAATGCAGGAGACACTGGTTCTATTCCTGGGTCGGGAAAATTCCCTGGAGAAGGGAAAGGCTACCCACCCCAGTATTCTAGCCTGGAGAATTCCATGGACTGTATTATCCATAGGGTCACAAAGAGTCAGACACAACTGAGTAACTTTCACTTCACTACCAACCTATAGTCAACCTGCAGAGGTAACCACAGTTATTTAACAGAATAAAAATCTTCTAAATCTTATAAAGATAGCACATAAACTATACTAAATAGTGCAACACTGTGCACTCTGTAATATATATACTCTGTATTATATATAATACTATCAACTAAAAATAGATAATATCAAATATAGTTTGATCAAACTAATATAAATTGGAAGGAGAAGAATGTGTGCTCGTTCCCCCAACCTCCATAGCAGATCGTTCATAAATAAACACATACATTAAAAAAAGGGACTGAGGGAATTTCCTGGTGGTCCAGTGGATAAGACTCCAAGTTTCCACTGTAGGAGGCACGTGTTCAAGACCTGGTTGGGGAACTAAGATTCCCATGCTGCCCAGAGAGGCCAAAAAATATATATATAAACAAACTATCTTAAAAAAGAGAGAGACTGACGCATATTGTATGACATAATAAGCAACCACGTGCGTATATGCTCAGTTATGTGACTCTTTGTGACCTTATGACTGTAGCCCACCAGGCTCCTCTGTCCATGGGATTCTCCAAGCAAGAATAACTGGAGTGGGTTGCCCTTTCTTCCTCTAGGAGATCTTCCCCACCCAGGGATTGAACCTGTGTCTCCTGCATTGCAGGTGGATTATTTACCACAGAGCCACCTGGGAAGCCCAATAAGTGGCCACAAGATCAGCTAAATCAGAAACTGTTTCTTGGGGTTGACTGGATGGTGAACTAGTGGGTAGAGGTGGGGGTAAGAAGGGAGGCTTTTTAGAATACTATGCAGCAATCAAAAACAGTAGACTAGATCGATTTATCTTGACCTGGAAGACTCTCCATTATGAAACTTAAATCTCACTGTGTTCAATTAAACACCCAAACTGATAAGACGCAGTCCATGTCCTCAAGGAACCCCACCTCTGCAGCCTCTCTCCATTCCTTTGCTCTACCCCACCGGCTTCTGCTTCTGGAACATCTCTCTCGCTCAGAATTTTGCAAGACACAGATCTCTTTCTATGCTAGGGGAGAGCTGTTTTATGTATGTTTCAAGTCACAAATGCAAGTTCTTGACTACAAGTTATAAATTCAAAGATGGACCTGGATGAAGCCGCCCAGGAGATGAAAGCTTCATGCACAAGTAACTGGCCAGGGGGAAACCAAGTGGGGAAGGGAAATCTGAGAATTACAGATGCTGAGGCTAAAAGGCATCTCACAGAGCTCCCATCCGCGTTTCACATTCACAGATAAAGAACATACGTGGGGCGTGATGGAAGGTCACTGTATTGAATTAGTGCCCAGAAGAGGGAGAGTTGGGCTTGTTACCAACCAGAGGCAGGAAAGAAGCCAAGAGATGCTGAAGCTAGAACAGGGGCCTGATGCCAGGGCCCTGCAGAGGAGCTCATAGGGAGACGGTTGCGGAGTGCAATGTGTGGGGCTGGGGTCCACTTCAGGAGCTGCTCATGGAGCAGGTGGCTTCACTTTGGGGAAGACCAGGGGAAATCAGACAGGATCACACTTCCTTAGTGTCCACAGAAGCTGGAAAGAAGCAGCTTCAATGTGGGCAGGAGGGGACACGTTGGGGAGGGGCTGGGAGCATCCATCACATGCCAGATGTGCTTGAGGTGCCCTACAGTAGTTCTGGCATTTCATCCTCACACAAGCCCTGCAAGGTAAACACGGTTGTCCCAGTCCATCAAGACAGTGATGGTTAGAAAACCTAAGTCATGTAACTTGCCCCAAATCCTGCAGCCAGCAAGTGGCAGAGCTGGAGTCTGAAGCTGAGCTGCTTTGTTGCAAAGTCCCTGCTCAAGGAACCAGAGGGCATCAGTCAATGTGTGGTCACTCACTGCTAGGAGGAGTGTCTTTCCCCAGTTGGGATAAACTAACCCTTCTCACTTCCTGAATCCTGTGTATGGACTGAGGTCCTCTGCCCAATCCATGAACACCCAGGCACAACAGCTGGCTCTGGAGGACTAGGATTCACTGGCCCAGTAGGACCCTGAAAATTCCCACCTCAGAGGAGAACAGGAGTTGGGGTTCCCTTTCTCCCGGCTCCGAGCCCTGCATTGCTCCTGAGATGTCTGCCCTGACAGAGTCTGCTGTGTCGGCCGTGGGAGGAGGTGTGCTGGGATGGAGCATGAACACAGAGTGGAGAAGAGAAGCTGGAAGCCTGGACCCTTGGGTTTTGGTCCTCAGCTCCATACCTGCCCTCTTCCAACTGCCAGGGCACCTCATTGCCCTTGCCCCCACCCCCAGATGCTGTCGGCTCCCCCACGTCTCCAGATGTGTATNGCATGAACACAGAGTGGAGAAGAGAAGCTGGAAGCCTGGACCCTTGGGTTTTGGTCCTCAGCTCCATACCTGCCCTCCTCCAACTGCCAGGGCACCTCATTGCCCTTGCCCCCACCCCCAGATGCTGTCGGCTCCCCCACGTCTCCCCAGGCACCTCCGCCCCCACGGAGCCTCTGACTTCAGCAGGAGGCAGGCAGGCAGGCCCACGAGAGTATGTATGTCAGTTAGGGGTTGTCGTTGACACGTGGAGATCATTAACGAGGCTTATTTTTAAATTGTAATTGCAAAATGTAAATGCTCCCCAAACTGATGTGTAATTGCTACCCCCTCCACCCCAGCCCTTCCCCTCTGGTGCCAGCTTTGCAAGGAGAGAATTAGAAAATAAAAAGGGGGTGGATTATGTAAGCAAAATGATTTTAAAAAAAGAGAGCGAGAGAGCTAAGAATTTAAGTGAGACAGCTGGCGGCTCCCTGATTGCCACACTTCCAGCATTAGCTGCAAAAATTGTCCTTGCCAACTGCACCCACCCAAGCAACGGTGTCAACTGTATTGAGTCCCAGAACAGACTGGCGCTCCCTTGGCAAGATGGTTCAGTGGTCAGTGTGAGTGAGTGTGTGTGTCCTCTTCAATATACATGACATTTCTAATTACCTGCCTCTCTCCTTCTTCTTCTCTTGAGGGAAACAAGCTTTTGTGAGGAATCTGGCAATGATTGCTGCCCCCCAGACAAAGACTGGGTCCCAGGTGGAACTAGTAAAGAATCTGCCTGCCAGTGCAGGAGACTCAAGAGATGTGGATTTGATCCTTGGGTCAGGAAGAGCCTCTGAAGAAGGGAATGGGAACCCACTCCAGTATTCTTGCCTGAGAAATCCTATGGACAGAGGAGCCTGGCAGGCCACAGTCCATGGGGTTGCAAAGAGTCTGACATGACTGAGTACTGAGCACATATTGGATCACAAAGACTGGGAAACTAGAAGATCATGGTGGCCCTAACACATCAGGGGAACTTAGGAGCTCATCTCAGCATAACAGATCCAGCCCTTATTATGGCATAGGGGAAAAGAAAAAAGACTTGTTTTGGATAACTGGATTTCTAAACCCCTGCCTATACTGCTTCTTAGGTCTGTGAGATCATCAGGTTACTTAAGGGGATTTTAAGAACCCTATCTGATAAGAGGATTAAGTGAGATTCTCTGCTTTATACTCTCTAAGGAACTAGTTCTCATAGTTCATCACACACATCTTGGATGCATTTTCCTCTGGGTTCATCAGAAACACTGGGGGCAGGGTGCACATTCTGTCTAAACCCAGACTCACAATTTGGGATCTCTGGTGTGAGGTCCAGGAACTGAGTTTTTCACAAACACCCCTGGAGACAAGGCTTGCTCCACAGGGCTGGACAAGTATGACCGTCATGGGTGTGAGCAACAGCCCATCCCTCCATAGCAACAAGAGTTTATTGTTCATGGAGTATGTAGAGGGAAATAGAGGTAGGCAGGGACTAGGCATAGCTCTCGCCCCATCCTCCAGGAGCCAAGGAGAAACAGTACAGGGTTGTGTGTTCCGAGGTCGTGTGCAGTGTCAGCTAACGTTATAGGCTGCTTCTCAAGGTTTTCAGAAGACAAGACAATTTGCCTGGAGGGTTTGCTAAGTATTAGTCACTCAGTTGTGTCTGATTCTTTTCGAGTCCATGGTCCGTAGCCCATCAGGCTCCTCCATCCATGGGATTCTCCAAGCAAGAATACTGGAGTGGGTAGCCATTCCCTTCTCCAGGGGATCTTCCCAACCCAGGGATCAAACCTGGGTGTCCTGCATTGCAGGTGAATTCTTTACCATCTGAGTCACCAGGGAAGCCTGGAGGGTTTAACCACGTGTTAAAGGATGGAGGAGAACATTTCTTACTGTTCGGTGATCCCGGTGGCCTCTAGGATGGCTCTCAGGGCACTCAGTCCTCGCCTCACTTCCAGCTGGGCCAGCAATCCTTGCTGTTGACCAGAACCAGCGCACCTGTGAGAAAGGGCAGAGCAGAGCTCAGAAAGGAAGGCTAGAGGCGCAGGGATAAAGGGGGAAGCCCCTCTGTGCCGCCTCCTCCCAGGCTGGTGGTGAAGGATACACTCTGTGTGCTCTGCAGACCTCCTACTACACGATCATTCAAGCCCCTCTCCTCGTTGGGTGCTCAGACCCACCGAGCCATGTTAGAGCCCAGCCCTTGTCTTGGCAGGAAATGACCTGTGGTTGCCCATCTGGTCTCCTGGCACCAGACAGACCCTCTGCCCCAAGTGTGGTCAGGTCACTGAGTGATTTGTGAAGCCTGGGGAAGCACAGCCAGTTTCTTGCTTTAAACTGTAGGGAACTCAGAGAAAGAGTGGCAATTGACACCTGCTCAGATGTGTGGAGGAGTTTCAGATGCTTTCCCAGCGGACGGGCTTCATCTGGGGGTCTGAACACTGATGAGTGGGAGGAGAGCACTGGTGGGCAGCAGGAAGGAAGACTCAGGAGGGCAAAGGACCCAAAGCAGTGAAGAACAGCCTTGTCCTAAAGGGGGCTTCAGCTGCATGACTTATTTATTTATTATTAGATTTGTTTGTGTTCAGTCACTCAGTCATGTCTGACTCTTTNGGCAATTGACACCTGCTCAGATGTGTGGAGGAGTTTCAGATGCTTTCCCAGCGGACGGGCTTCATCTGGGGGTCTGAATACTGATGAGTGGGAGGAGAGCACTGGTGGGCAGCAGGAAGGAAGAGTCAGGAGGGCAAAGGACCCAAAGCAGTGAAGAACAGCCTTGTCCTAAAGGGGGCTTCAGCTGCATGACTTATTTATTTATTATTAGACTTGTTTGTGTTCAGTCACTCAGTCATGTCTGACTCTTTTCGACCCCATGGACTGCAGCATGCTAGACTTCCCTGTCCTTCACCATTTCCCAGAGTTTGCTCAAACTCATGTCCATTGAGTCGGTGATGCCATCCAACCATCTCATCCTGTGCTGCCCCCTTCTCCTCCTGCTCTCAATCTTTCCCAGCATCAGGGTCTTTTCCATGTGACCCTATGGACTGTAGCCCACCAGGCTTCTCTGTCNAATTAATTCCATCACCATGAAACCCAAGACTGCAAGCCATGTGACAGAGCTGTTCTGGGTTCCCTTACCCTCCTGCTCTCCACCCGGGTGCCCTTTCCCAATAAAATCTCTTGCTTTGTCAGCACATGTGTCTCCTCAGACAATTCATTTCCGAGTGTTAGACAAGAGCCCAGTTTTGGGCCCTGGAAGGGGTCCCCCTTCCTGCAACATTTCCACTCTCAGGGACATTCCTAGAAAGGGCCCTCCTTCCTGGTCATGCGGGCCAAGTCCTTCCAACTTGTGAGCCACCCCCAGGCTACACTTCCCAGGCAGCCAGTTGCATCCTGCATCCATCCAGACCCACGCCCAGGATGGATGCACAGCTGTGTCACTTCCCACTCCAGAATCCTCAGTGACTCCTCCCTCCTCACAGGCACCTACAGGTGTTCAGTCTTGCTGCAAACCACTCTGCCTTCTGGGCTCAGCTTCTACCCTCTACCTGTAGACTGTCTACCCTCCATCCATTCACAACACCTTCCATTCCCCAATCTTCCCCACAACCTCCCACTGTTCTCAATGCCCCAGTTCTACATTTCTACCTGAAAAGACCCTCACCGGTCTTCAGTGTTCAGCGTGGTCATTCTGGCTTTTTCCTCTACAGCCAGCCGCCATTGTATCTCCCTCTGTGTTTCCTAGGAATACACTGCTTGCCATCTTCTGAAAGCTCTCGCCACATTCTGTACCATGGTCTAGTTATTTTAATGTCTTTCATCTCGTTCCAAACTGGAGGCTCCTCATAGGCAAAGACCCTGTCTTACATCCAAGTAATTGTTCAGTTAACAAAGTACTTTGATATGTAATATCTTCTTTAACTCTTTAAACAATCTTTAGAGGGCATTATTTCAATATAATGATCCCTTTGTTGGGAAGATCCCCTGGAGAAAGAAATGTTAACCCACTCCAGAATTTCTTGCCTGGAAAATCCCATGGACAGATGAGCCTGGCGGGTTATAGTCCATGGGCTTGCAAAGAGTCAGACACAACTGAACGACCGAGCATGCATGCATTTCAATACGGTAACAATTTTTATTACCTTTACAAAATAATATATGTTTATTACACAAAATAGATAAAGAAGACAGAGAAAAATTTTTTTTTTTGGTGGTGTGTCACAGCTTGTGGGATCTAGTTACCCAGCCAGGGATTGTATCTGGCCTCTGGCAGTGAAAGTATTAACTCCTAACCTCTGGACCTCCAGGGAAATCCCAGAAATTTTAAAGTGAGTTGTGATCCTATCANCTGAGCATGCATGCATTTCAATACAGTAACAATTTTTATTACCTTTACAAAATAATATATGTTTATTGCACAAAATAGATAAAGAAGACAGAAAATTTTTTTTTTTTGGTGGTGTGTCACAGCTTGTGGGATCTAGTTACCCAGCCAGGGGTTGTATCTGGCCTTTGGCAGTGAAAGTATTAACTCCTAACCTCTGGACCTCCAGGGAAATCCCAGAAATTTTAAAGTGAGTTGTGATCCTATCATACAAAAATAATCACAGCTAATATGAAGGGTAAAACCCTTCTTTCTTCAAAACAGCACCATACTATACATATTGTTTGTTCTGGAAGCAGTTGTTTATATTTAGCAGCATACCATAAATACCTTTGCATATGATCTTAGTGACTACTCTTGCCTGGAAAATCCCATGGAAGGAAGAGCCTGGTGGGCTGCAGTCCATGGGGTCGCCAAGAGTCGGACACGACTTCACTTTCACTTTTCACTTTCATGCATTGGAGAAGGAAATACAACCCACTCCAGTGTTCTTGCCTGGAGAATCCCAGGGATGGTGGAGCCTGGTGGGCTGCTGTCTATGGGGTTGCACAGAGTTGGACACAACTGAAGCGACTTAGCAGCAGCAGCAGCATACATATATCCGGGAGAAGGCAATGACAACCCACTCCAGTACTCTTGCCTGGAAAATCCCATGGGTGGGGGAGCCATGGGGTCACGAAGAGTCGGAAACGACTGGGCGACTTCACTTTCACTTTAGTGACTGTGTGATGTTCCATTTACAGATGTACTACAATTATCCAACCAACTGTCTATTATTTCTAGTTTTTGCTACTATAAACAAATAATGCCCATTCCTTTATTTATTTTTTTCTAAATAATGTAGACCATTTTTGAAAGCGTCTGCTGAATTTTACAATATTGTTCCTGTTTTATGTNATATTTAGCAGCATACCATAAATACCTTTGCATATGATCTTAGTGACTACTCTTGCCTGGAAAATCCCATGGAAGGAGGAGCCTGGTGGGCTGCTGTCTATGGGGTTGCACAGAGTTGGACACAACTGAAGCGACTTAGCAGCAGCAGCAGCATACATATATCCGGGAGAAGGCAATGGCAACCCACTCCAGTACTCTTGCCTGGAAAATCCCATGGGTGGGGGAGCCTGGTAGGCTGCAGTCCATGGGGTCACGAAGAGTCGGAAATGACCGGGCGACTTCACTTTCACTTTAGTGACTGTGTGGTGTTCCATTTACAGATGTACTACAATTATCCAACCAACTGTCTATTATTTCTAGTTTTTGCTACTATAAACAAATAATGCCCATTCCTTTATTTATTTTTTTCTAAATAATGTAGACCATTTTTGAAAGCGTCTGCTGAATTTTACAATATTGTTCCTGTTTTATTTATTTATTTATTTTGGCCAGAAAGCATGTAGGATCTCAGCTCTGCGACCCAGGGATCGAACTCACAACCCCTACATTGGAAGGCAATGTCTTAACCGCTGAACCGCCAGGGAAGTCCCATAAAGCCCATTCTTATAGCTGAGTTTTGCTCCAGACTTGGAGCAAACTTAGAAGTTTATAGATGTGGAGTTGCCAGATCTAAAAGCATATTCATTTGAAAGAATATCAACTAATGACTTGCAGAAGGTCATATGTATTTACATCACATCTGCAGTTTATGCAAAATACCTTTTTGCCTGTTGGGTAGTTGATCTCATCGTATCAAGTTAGATATCGAGGCTGAGGAAAGTCGAACATCAGACTTGCCTAAGAAGACAAGCCGGCAAACAGCATGTCTTCTGGCTCCGGATATTTTGCTCTTCCAACCTCCCCACCTCTCTTTGTTCTTGTATTTCTTACTAGCACAGAGGGAAAACCTGCAGTGTAAATGCTACGTAAACGCTGGGCTTCCTGAAGGACGAGGCAAGGTGATACATCCTGAGTAGTGGGGTGGGCCATTCCTGGGGGCTCAGCTCATGTCAGCCTCCCCTGCCTCGGGTCCCAGGGGTCTGAGACCTATTTTGGCAGAGGACAGCTCTGGTCTTAGGTAGACTTTTAACTATTGCTTCCTCCCTTCTTCTGGCCAGATGCAAACTGCTTCAATGTAGACTCCATGTATTGAGAACCTACCATGTGTTAAGGCCTGAGCATGCAAAGATGAAGCGCACACACCCCGAAGCTCTCCATATCTCAGAGGGCACAACTTGTCGAGTGTGGATGCTGCTGCTGCTGGCTGTTGGTCCCACTGCCCCTCCTCTGCCAAAGCCCTCATTGCCAGGGGCAGAGGACAGGGCCCGAGTCATGCTTGCAGAAGGAGGCTGACCTGCCTGCCCAGTGTGTCCAGCAGCCCCGCCTTCTAATTGCAATCCTTTCTGGCCCTAAGGGGCCAGAGCTCCCTCTCTGCATCTTGCTGTGGTGCTTGCTTCTCTTGTCTGTCTGCTCCAACTGTACCTCTGTCCCTGCCCTCAGCTCTAACACAGCACTGAGGGGAATCACACCAGCGTAGGTTAAAGACGCCAACCCTGCCCCATTCGGGACTAATAAGTACACAGCCGAGAGGGGAAGGATGGTCCCCAGTGATGCCCATGTGTCCTATGCAGGGCACCGCTTCAGCTCTACAATACACAGATTTCCCCTTTCCCAGAACTGACAACTGCCTGGTTCCCACCAGCCTGGAGAAAGCTTCAAGGCAGAAAGAGAGCCTATCATCTTTTTCTGTCACTGCCATCTCTTCCTCTGAGCATAACAGGGCAACTCACAGGACAGAAGGGCCCTAGGAGAGTGAAAGACAGTCTGGGCTGGGGGCAAGGCCATCCTCTCCCATGCTCATGCCCACCTTGCCCCAAGGAGGGTCCCGCGTGTGCCTTTTTAGATCTTTCCAGAGAAAACTCAGTTCTCTTTGTCATCATACAAAGTCCTTCTCCTCTAGAGGCTTGTAGGCAGTCTGTAATACTGCTGCCCTGACCCCGGGGCTGGGCTGGGGTCCAATTAACAGGCAGCTGGATAGGCATGGAGGTGGACAGAGAGACAGACAGAGAGACAGATGGGGAGACACGGGCCCATGTGACCCAATGGCCCAGATGCTTAAGGGACAGGAGGAACCAGGAACTTCAGCTTGAAGAAAAAACCCCTCTTGTCCCCACAAGATCCCCAAGGAAAGCAGTGGCCCTGCCCCCAATTTTTAGCACTGGTCAGGCCCCTCGCTGCCTCCCTGAGGCATTTAACCAGGGAGCCCTCTGACCTCTGATGGATGGCCGGCTTTCCTGGAGAACACCTTTGCCTGTTCAGCAGGTCTGATTTACACTTTTCAGATGAACAGGGCAGTGCTAAGGACTGAGCCTCTGGAATTCTGGCCAGACACCCAAACCAGAGGCCTGCCCCCCTGTCCACTTTAGGGAGCTGCCCCACCCTGGTATCTGTCCCCTGAGCAGAAACACTGGAGTCTTTGTCCTCACTGGCCCAACAGCCTTGAGAGAATCCATTCCGTCCGGAGACCCTCCAGGGCGTTTTTGCATAGAGCAGCCATAAGATTTGCCATTAGGATCTTCAGGCATTTCCCCAAAGATACAGGTTCCTCTCACCTCCCTGCTGGGGTGGCTGGTTCCAGCTCTTCCAAGAGCTTGCTCTGCAAGGCAGCACAAAGCCCTCCACCTCTGAATTCTGGTCCATTCTTCATCACTGCTGTCTGCATATAAGAGGTGGGACCTGACACCGTGTCCCGTCCTCACATGACCCCATTCTCTGACTGCCCTTGAGCAGCTATCGAACTCAAACACCCCAGCAAAAGACTCAGAGTTCACCAGAGCTGTGAGGACCATCTCAAAGAGACTGGATTCCAATCTTCTAGGAAGAGAGGGACTCCTTGAAGGCTAAAATAGTTTCCAGGCTTGTTTATACTGCTTCTCCCCCACTCAGAAAGTCTGCAATGACTTCCCAAGGTCTATGAAGACAAAACTCAAATTTCATAGCCTCTTTTCTTGTCTTTCATCATCAACCCCAACCTACTTATCTTACTTAGTCCCTTGGTTTTTTAAGCCTGAGCCTTTGCCCCAGCCATACCAGCCTGCCCTATCTCACAACTGAGCACACACCGTGTCTGGGCCCTCTTGCCCTCTTTCTCAGCCCATCAGGGCCGCCTGGAGGGCCTGGTGGCCCCTTTCCTCTGCGATACCCAGATCCTAGCCAATCCTCAAGTCTTACCTTTCTATGAATTTCTGCAGCTGAGTGAAGTCAAACACTTGCTTCTCCATCCTATGACTGGCCCTGAATCTTACTTTATTTTGGTCCTTATTTTGCGAACTTCTGCTTTCCATGTTTGTCTAAATCTCAATGGCATGTATCATAGATGTCTGAGGACAAGACTGGTGTCTTTGGGACTTGCCTTGTGGTCCAGTGGTTATGACTCTGAGCTCCAGGGGGCCCAGGTTCAGTCCCTGGTCAGGGAACTAGATCTCACATGCTTCAACAAAGATTGAAGATCCTGAGAGCCACAACTAAGACCCAGTGCAGTTAAAGAAATAAATATTTTTTAAAAAGAGAGAGAGAGGCTAGAGTCTTACATTTCTCCTATGTCTCCCATGTGTAACTAGGTTAGTGGTGTGCCTACGCAGATCATCAGCAGGATCATTCTTATCATAGGATGGGCAACCACTACTGGAAAATGCTAAATCAAATGAGCGCTTAACCAGTTCAGCTAGACTTTGCCTGTNGGCCCAACAGCCTTGAGAGAATCCATTCCGTCCGGAGACCCTCCAGGGCGTTTTTGCATAGAGCAGCCATAAGATTTGCCATTAGGATCTTCAGGCATTTCCCCAAAGATACAGGTTCCTCTCACCTCCCTGCTGGGGTGGCTGGTTCCAGCTCTTCCAAGAGCTTGCTCTGCAAGGCAGCACAAAGCCCTCCACCTCTGAATTCTGGTCCATTCTTCATCACTGCTGTCTGCATATAAGAGGTGGGACCTGACACCGTGTCCCGTCCTCACATGACCCCATTCTCTGACTGCCCTTGAGCAGCTATCGAACTCAAACACCCCAGCAAAAGACTCAGAGTTCACCAGAGCTGTGAGGACCATCTCAAAGAGACTGGATTCCAATCTTCTAGGAAGAGAGGGACTCCTTGAAGGCTAAAATAGTTTCCAGGCTTGTTTATACTGCTTCTCCCCCACTCAGAAAGTCTGCAATGACTTCCCAAGGTCTATGAAGACAAAACTCAAATTTCATAGCCTCTTTTCTTGTCTTTCATCATCAACCCCAACCTACTTATCTTACTTAGTCCCTTGGTTTTTTAAGCCTGAGCCTTTGCCCCAGCCATACCAGCCTGCCCTATCTCACAACTGAGCACACACCGTGTCTGGGCCCTCTTGCCCTCTTTCTCAGCCCATCAGGGCCGCCTGGAGGGCCTGGTGGCCCCTTTCCTCTGCGATACCCAGATCCTAGCCAACCCTCAAGTCTTACCTTTCTATGAATTTCTGCAGCTGAGTGAAGTCAAACACTTGCTTCTCCATCCTATGACTGGCCCTGAATCTTACTTTATTTTGGTCCTTATTTTGCGAACTTCTGCTTTCCATGTTTGTCTAAATCTCAATGGCATGTATCATAGATGTCTGAGGACAAGACTGGTGTCTTTGGGACTTGCCTTGTGGTCCAGTGGTTATGACTCTGAGCTCCAGGGGGCCCAGGTTCAGTCCCTGGTCAGGGAACTAGATCTCACATGCTTCAACAAAGATTGAAGATCCTGAGAGCCACAACTAAGACCCAGTGCAGTTAAAGAAATAAATATTTTTTAAAAAGAGAGAGAGAGGCTAGAGTCTTACATTTCTCCTATGTCTCCCATGTGTAACTAGGTTAGTGGTGTGCCTACGCAGATCATCAGCAGGATCATTCTTATCATAGGATGGGCAACCACTACTGGAAAATGCTAAATCAAATGAGCGCTTAACCAGTTCAGCTAGACTTTGCCTGTTTAGTCATTATTACTCATTGTCAAAGGCATCACGGTTCTCTATGTCTCCGTGTGTCTCTGAATTGAAAGATTGGAAGAAAACAGTGGGTTGTTTCACATGCTCCTTACACATGCCTCTTAATAAGTCGGTGTGGGAGACATGGTATAGTGGGGAAACTGGATTCACATCCTAGATCCCCCTTTCCTAGTTGAATGTGGTATGCCCAGTCACTTCAGTTGTGTTCAGCTCTTTGCAAACCTTTGGACCATAGCTTGCCAAGCTCCTCTGTCCATGGCATTTTCCCAGTAAGAATATTGGAGTGGGTTGCTGTTTCCTCTTCCAGGGGATCTTCCTGACCCAGGGATTGAATTCATGTCCCCTGCATTGCAGGTGGCATCTTTACCCCTGAGCCACTGGGGAAGCCCCCTTCCTAGCTCTGTGATCACCAAACTCAACAACAAGGTGTGTACTGGGACTGAATTTACTGGGACTGAACTGAATGGTTTTTACATCAGACATAAGATGTGCTCAGTGGATAATAAAGGACTCAGCGTTGACATAGACAAAGCCCGTAATAAATGGTGACTATCGTTGTTAAGACAATTACAGTACAGTGGTTTGTTTAGATCTTGTTTGGCAAAATCATACTCATCCTTCAAGATTCAGCTCTGTGAAGTTATCTCTCAATGCTCCTCTACCCTCCACAAGGCAAGTCACTCCCTCCTTCCTGCTCCCCTGATAACTGGGACTGTTTCTCCTGTAAGATAAAGCCCAAAGTTCAGAGCTATGAACTCCAGGCTGAATCTCACCAAATTATTATTAGTGTCACTAGAGGGGTCCCTCTCATTCAGCTCTGAGCTGAACAAGGAAGGACACCCTTACCTTTTATGTTTCCAGCTCTGGCCTACCATCAGGCTCAGTGTGTGTTTGTTAAATGAGAGGATGAACAGATGAGCAGGAGGGCCAAGAGCAGTCAAGAGACCCAGACACAAAGGTGAGCCTGGTGATAGGAAATCCAGCATGGAAAGCAAGTGTCCGTCTATTTTTTAAAGAATTTTTTTGGGGGGGATATGGACCATTTTAAAATTTTATTTTTAAATTTTAATTGGAGGATAGTTGCTTTACAATATTGTATTGGTTTCTGCAATAGAAAACCATAATAGAAGGGGGCTTTCCTGGTGGCTCAGCACGTAATAACTGAAAGAGACACACGTGCCCCAGTGTTCACTGCAGCACTGTTTACAATAGCTAGGACATGGAAGCAACCTAGATGTCCATCAACAGATGAAAACAGATGAATGGATACAGAAACTGTGGTGCATGTGTACAATAGAATATTACTTAGCTATAAAAAAGAAGGCATTTGAGTCAGGAGGTGGATGAACCTAGAGCCTATGGTAGAGAGTGAAGTAAGTCAGAAATAGAAAGACAAATATTGTATATTAATGCATGTGTATGCAATCTGGAAAGATGGTGCTGATGCAGACCATTTTTAGTCTTCATTGAACTTGTTACAACATTGCTTCTGTTGTTTTGGTTTTTTTGGCCATGAGACATGTGGGATCTTGGTTTCCTGACCAAGGATTGAACCCACACCTCCTGTATTGGAAGGCAAAGTCTTAACCACTAGGCCACCAGGGAAGTCCCTAGCAATTGGCCCTTTAAACTCACCTAAGATCAGCCTCAAATTTAAAGACGTTGCTCAAATTTTCCAGCAGGATTAACCTTCTTGAGGAAGCCAGCTCCATCACAAGCCCTTTGACCTTCTCTGCAAACCCTTCCTGTCTGCAGCCTCCTTTTCCTCACTGGGCTCCATCCTCCTCCTGCTGTTCCCCACCATTCCCCTCCCCAGTGGTCAGACCTCAAGCCTTGAAGCCCCTGCTCCTTCACCCCGCTCCTCCAGCTGCGGAATGACCCTGGGTTCTAGGACTGCCTTCCCAATCCAGAAATGGGAGAAGGTCAGTGTGTCCTGATACAAGCTAATCATTGTCTTTTGCCCCCAGGCAAAGCAAGCTGCATTTTCCTCCTCTCCATCACTTCTTCGGGCCTCAGCAACAGCTTCCTAATCAGTTTCCCTGAGACCTACCCCCTCCTCTCCATTTGAATGCAGATTTCCAAAGAATAGCAAGGAAAGATAAGAGAGACTTCCTCACTGATAGATGCAAAGAAATAGAGGGAAGCAATAGACTGGGAAAGACTAGAGATCGCTTCAAGAAAATTAGATGTACAAAGGGAATATTGCATGCAAAGATGGGCACAATAAAGGACAGAAATGGTNAAGAAATAGAGGGAAACAATAGACTGGGAAAGACTAGAGATCGCTTCAAGAAAATTAGATGTACAAAGGGAATATTGCATGCAAAGATGGGCACAATAAAGGACAGAAATGGTATGGATCTAATAGAAGCAGAAGATATTAAGACAAGGTGGCAAGAATACACAGAAGAGCTATGCAAAAAAGATCTTCATGACCCAGATAATCACGATGTTGTGATCACTCACCTAGAGCCAGACATCCTGGAATGTGAAGTCAAGTGGGCTTTAGGAAGCATCACTATGAACAAAGCTAGTGGAGGTGATGGAATTCCAGTTGAACTATTTCAAATCCTAAATGATGATGCTGTGAAAGTGCTGCACTCAATATGCCAGCAAATTTGGAAAACTCAGCAGAGGCCACAGGACTGGAAAAGATCCGTTTTCATTCCAATCCTCAAGTTGGGCAATCCCAAAGAATGTTCAAACTACCACACAATTGCACTCATCGCACACACTAGCAAAGTAATGCTCAAAATTCTCCAAACCAGTATGTGAACTGTGAACTTTCAGATGCTCAAGCTGGATTTAGAAAAGGCAGAGGAACCAGAGATCAAATTACCAACATCTGTTGGATCATCGAAAAAGTAAGAGTTCCAGAAAAACATGAACTTCTGCTTTATTGATTATGCCAAAGCCTTCGACTGTGAAGATCACAACAAACTGGAAAATTCTTAAGAGATGGGACTATCAGACCACCTTACCTGCCTCCTGAGAAATCTGTATGCAGGTGAAGAAGCAATAGTTAGAACCGAACATGGAACAATAGACTGGTTCCAAATTGGGAAAGGAGAACATCAAAGCTGTATATTATCATCCTGCTTATTTAACTTATATGCAGAGTACATCATGCAAAATGCTAGACTGGATGAAATAAGCTGGAATCAAGAAGGCCAGGAGAAACATCAATAACCTCAGATATGCAGATGACACCACCTTTATGGCAGAAAATGAAAAGGAACTAAAGCACCTCTTGATAAGTGAAAGAGAAGAGTGAAAAAGCTGGCTTAAAACTCAACATTCAAAAAATGAAGATCATGGCATCACGTCATGGCAAATAGGGAAACAGTGGAAATGTTAGGGGAAGCACACTGATTGAAACCGCCCACCCTGGCCAGGCACCGTAGTAACCATTTTCATGAGTTTTTTTATGATAGGAGATCCTGATAAGGAATATGGAACTAATAAGCCACCACCAACCAGAAGAGTTTGGGAAAGGTCGAAAGGAGACACCACGTGTCCGTCCACTTCCCACAATCCCTCTCGCTAGCATCCATCTTGGCTGAGCAATGCGTGCGCCATCAGGAAGGACTCTGAATTAGAATGATTGGCCAAAGACCACCCGGAAACTAATCCCATCACCATAAAACCCAAGACTGAGAGCCACGTGGCAGAGCAGTTCTCCTGGGTTCCCTTACCCTACTGCTCTCCACCTGGGTGCCCTTTCCCAATAAAATCTCTTGCTTTGTCAGCACATGTGTCTCCTCGGACAGTTCATTTCCAAGTGTTAGACAAGAGCCCAGTTTCGGGCCCCGGAAGGGGTCTGTCTTCCTGCAACAGAAACAGTGACAGACTTTGTTTTCTTGGGCTCCCAAATCATGGCAGATAGTAACTGCAGCCATAAAATTAAAAGACACTTGCCCCTTGGAAGAAAAGCTATGAACAACCTAGACAGCATATTAAAAAACAGAGACATTATTTTGCCAACAAAGGTCCATCTAATCAAAGCTATGGTTTTTCCAGTAATCATGTATGAATGTGAAAGTTGGACTATAAAGAAAGCTGAGCGCCAAAGAATTGATGCTTTTTGAACTGTGGTGTTGGAAAACTCTTGAGAGTCTCTTGGATTGCACGGAGATCCAACCAGTTAATCCTAAAGGAAATCAGTCCTGAATATTCATTGGAAGGACTGATGCTGAAGCTGAAGCTCCAATACTTTGGCCACCTGATGCAAAGAACTGACTCATTGGAAAAGACCCTGATGCTGGGAAAGACTGAAAGCAGGAGGAGAAGGGGGAAACAGGATGAGATGATTGGATGGCGTCACCAACTCGATGGACATGAGTTTGAGCAATCTCTAGGAGTTGGTGATGGACAAGGAAGAAAGAAGTGCTGTAGTCCGTGGGATCGCAAAGAACTGGACAAGACTAAGTGAGAAGGGGACGACAGAGGATGAGATGGCTGGATGGCATCACTGACTCGATAGACGTGAGTCTGAGTGAACTCTGGGAGTTGGTGATGGACAGGGAGGCCTGGGGTGCTGCGATTCATGGGGTCGCAAAGAGTCGGACACGACTGAGCGACTGAACTGAACTGAAGTGATCTGAATTGAACTGACTCCCTCCTCTACTTGGCCACCACAGGATATTTCTAGCAGCTTAGAGCACCCTGTGCACAATTCTCTTAGTGCGTATCCTGCAAANAGTGATCTGAATTGAACTGACTCCCTCCTCTACTTGGCCACCACAGGATATTTCTAGCAGCTTAGAGCACCCTGTGCACAATTCTCTTAGTGCGTATCCTGCAAAATTGTGGTTCTCTCTTTGCCTACCTGACTAGGTCATATCATCCTGAACTTAATGGGTTTAGTGCCTAATGTGTGCTTTGTTCACAGTAAGTGTTCAATAAATTTTGGTAGAATAAAGAAGTAAATAAATATATCTATTCAGCAGAGGGGCTTTCCCACATATTGCAGTGGTAAAGAACCCACCTGACAATGCAGGAGATGCAAAACCCTGGGGTTCAAATCCTGGGTCAAGAAGATTCCCTGGAGTAGGAAATGGCAACCCACTCCAGTATTCTTGCCCAGGAAATGCTGTGGACAGAGGAGCTGGGTGGGCCACAGGAGTCCATGCAGTCACAGAGTCGGACAAGTCTGAGCACACACACGCATATTCAGCAGAGGATATGTAGAATGTATGGCACACAACATGCTATGCCCCTTACAAAGAACTACATCGCCCAGTCTATCACTCGATCCTTGCGACAGCCCTGTGAAGGAGGTGTTATTAGTCCCTATTTTTGAAAGAGGGAACTGAGGTTAGAACAGTGACTTGCATAGTCACAAAGCTGGTTCAGGGGCGAAGTGAAAGGGCAGAGTCCAAGGCTGGCCTCCTCTGCCCCCTGTCCCCCTCTCTGCCCCCTGCCCCCTGTCCCCTTCCCTGCTCAGCCAGGGAGGGGATGCACAGAGGCTGAGCTGCTGCTGCTCTGCCTCACTTGGGAAATAAACAAGAAGAATTCTTCTTCTCATCATTTGGTGAGTCCGTGACATTTCGTTTGACAAAGAATCTAGGAAAAGCCTCTCCTGGGACCAGTTTTGGGACTAGGCTGTGATAATATTGCTTTATTGAAAAAGGATGCTAGGAACTGAGCTCCGGATGGCCTTTTACTTGGAATAATTTATGCAGGAAATGAGAAATAAATTTTTTAAAAAGAAACACACATTGATCTACACATGGTCACAGAGATAGAAGTGATGGCAATACACACACACACACACGAATAATCCCAGACACACAGACATGCAAAGGCATAAATTCCAGTTCTCCTTCAAGACCGTGGCCACACACCCTGTAAAACACCAAAAGATTGCAAGTGTGGTCAATTCAGAGACCTGTGGACACACCCACTTGCAAAACAGTCTGATGGCTGTGACTTCCCCTCCACGCCTTTCAGGGGAAATTGCGATTTTCCCCACACATGTAAATTTCAGTCATTAAGGGACGCACAGGAAGCTTGACATTGAAGAAATTAATCTCTCCCTGCCTCCGTGCCCTTCGCAGGGCCCTGTTCCCTCCTGTGATGATCACACAGCGTCTGGAGAGGCTGCCTATCAGATGACCTGCGCCCCAGGCATCAAGTCCCCACTCTGGATCCACACAGCCTCGTCTCCTAGGCTTCGGTCATAACCAGTGCCTGGAGGACCACAAAGGAACCAGGAAAAAGCTGAGAAATGAAACGTCTGTAAAATTCTCATTTGGATACCTCTCAGAAATGAATCTCAGATATATGTGGAAGGAATGGGAAAGGTGTATTTAAAATATCTCCCTCCCTAGACTGCTTGGGAAGGGCTGGGATTTTAAAGGAAAAGCTGAAAGTCAAGAATTCCCCTCCAGCCATGGTGATTTTGACCTGGGCTGACAGCAGCACCCAGGATCCCCATTCTTATAGAATCAGCAACTGAGGAACTCAGAGAGGCCAGGAACTGCACCAGAAGTCAGGACACTTGGGCTCTATCCGTCACCCTCCTGGCTGAGCTCGGGATGTGACCCTCGGTATATCACCGTCTGGTCTGTTTCTCCATCTATAAAGTAAGAAGCTTAGGCCTGCGACTTCCCTGGTAATGCAGTGGGTAAGAATCTGCCTGCTAAGGCAGGGGACGTGGGTTCGATCCCTGGTCTGTAGACTCCATATGCTGTGGGGCAACTAAGCCTGTGTGCCACAGCTACTGGAACCTGCGTGCGAAAACCCACGGTCTGCAACAGTGAGGGGCCCAAGCAACACGGCTAGAGAGTGGCCCCTACTCGCTACAGCTGGAGAAAGCCCAAGCACAGCAGTGAAGACCCAGCACAGCCGAAAGCAGAGGCAGAAAGACGGGACCGGAGGCCGCTTCTGCTGCGGTCTCCTTGGGTGAGTCGTGGTGCTGCCTTCTGCATGCGCGCTCGGTCATGTCCAGCTCTTCTCGATCCCGTGGACTACCACCCGCCAGCCTCCTCTGTCCACGGGGTTTCCAGGAACACTGGCATGGGTCGCCATTTGCTACTNCGCTTCTGCTGCGGTCTCCTCGGGTGAGTCGTGGTGCTGCCTTCTGCATGCGCGCTCGGTCATGTCCAGCTCTTCTCGATCCCGTGGACTACCACCCACCAGCCTCCTCTGTCCACGGGGTTTCCAGGAACACTGGCATGGGTCGCCATTTGCTACTCAAGGGCATCTTCCCCACCCAGGGATTGAACCCAAGTGTCTTGCATCTCTTGCACTGCCAGGTGGACTCTTTACCACTGTGCCACCTGGGAAGTTTGGCCAGCTGCTAATGAGACCTCGAACACCTCTATGTACCCACGATGATTATATATCCCCAAGCACGTCCAGCTAGCTTTTAACATTTTGCTTGAGCTAGACAGTGACTTTGTGAAGTTGGTAGTACTGGAATCAATACACCCATTCGACAGATGGAATATCAAAACTGAGACTTAGAGTATCTTGGCCAAGGTCACAAAAAGAATTAGTATTCATTCAACTTACAAGAAGTTTAAATCTTCCCTTGGACATCACTCTCTATTAAAGAGGAAAAAAATGTACAACATACTTTGGAAACCTTGAAATTTGCTCTGGAAAATATTTGTTTCTTTTGGCCAGCTTGGACTTGTTAAGTAAAAACTGTGATTTCAAAGCTGCTGCTGCCTTTTTGCACAGCTTAGGGTGGAGGCCCAGGGAAGATGTTCTTTCATTTAGGAAAAAGGTTTAAGGTCTTCTGGCTGTTAAAGGGGAAGCCAGGCCTACTCCAGGAGGGGAAAGAGGAAAACAAAAGGGAACTCAACTGTTATTCACTCATTCAACAAATGTTTATTGAGTGTCTGCTATGTGCCAGGAACTGTTTACAATTATTAACAAAACAGATAAAAATCTCAAGCATTCATGGGGTTTACTTTCTGGTCTGGTCAAGATGGGAGTGGTGGACACGTGATAATAAGGCAGTAAATAAAATGCACAGGGTCAGATAACAAGGGCAAAGGAGAAAAGGTAAATGAAAGGGAGTGGGGGGAACTGAAAGTTCCCCAACTCACTTCCCACGAATCTAGGCCAGAGCCTTATAAAGAGAGAGGAGCACAAAACTCAGAGCAGAGGGAGGAGCACGAAGGTGCTGGTTGGGAGAACAGGCAAAAAAGTGGCAAGCCAGGCTGTGAAGGAGAAAATGGACAGTGAGGAGGAACTTCTTCTGTGAGGATGAGGAGACGGATTTAAAGACCTTGTTATCTCCTATATCAAGTTTGACTTGTTCTGCCCCCTGCCCTAGAGCCATACCCCCTCCTCTGGCTGGGACCACTGGTACCTGCCTTAGCCACAAAGTTTAAGGGGATGAAATCACGACCCATAAGTGTGCTTAGACACATTTGAGTTTAACTCAAAAGGAAGAATCAGTAATACTGATTCTGCCAGTGTTGAAAATGTTGATGCTTTATTTATCATGCATTTTTGTCATTAATTTGGAGGTCTAAAAATATTGCATTAAAATATGTTTTCTCTTGATTCCTGAGTTTGGGGGCACCCCTTTAAAGTTATGGGTTTCCCAGTTGGCTCAGTGGTAAAGTATCTGCTTGCCAGTGCAAGAGACTTGGGTTTGATCCCTGGGTTGGGAAAATGGTGACCCACTCTAGTATTCTTGCCTGGAAAACCTCATGGGCAGAGGAGCCTGGTGGGTTGCAAAGATCCATGGGGTCATAAAAGAGTTGGACATGATTTAACAACTAAACAACAACTTAAAAGTTATGCCTGGGGTTAGACCGTGGCTGCAGAGCTGAAAGGGGGCACAGTTAGCCATCTGCCACCTGGGGTGAGTGAGCCTGGCACCAGTAAAAAAGGTACCCAGGCAGCAGCTTTGTTACAGGAAAGAAGGAGATGGGGCCCTGCCCACAGTGGAGAGAGCTGTGTTGGGGGGCCAAGGAGGCCACATGCCTAGGACTCCAGGACCAAGGGAGGAAGCGGAGCAGGGCTTTCTGCTTGAAAAGACCCTGAAGCAAAACAAGAGCAGGAGAACCTAACACCCCTTCTCTCTGGGACTCCACAGAAGCTGGGCTTTCTGCAGTGTGGGAGGACATCTCCAGTTGTTCCATGGGGATGTTCACAGGAACAGTGCGTTTGGGGGACACGCGGGTGGTTTGTTCTATGGGGATGTTCACCGGAATGGTGGGGCTTGGGGGACACATGGGGGACACATGGCTAACTGCGCCCCCTTTCAGCTCTGCAGCCAGGAGTCCGCCATAATAATTAAATCATGAAGGCACCAGAGTCCATCCCTCGGAAGTGCCGGGGATGGAGCCGGGGCAGTCCCGGGGCANACTGTTTACAATTATTAACAAAACAGATAAAAATCTCAAGCATTCATGGGGTTTACTTTCTGGTCTGGTCAAGATGGGAGTGGTGGACACGTGATAATAAGGCAGTAAATAAAATGCACAGGGTCAGATAACAAGGGCAAAGGAGAAAGGGTAAATGAAAGGGAGTGGGGGGAACTGAAAGTTCCCCAACTCACTTCCCACGAATCTAGGCCAGAGCCTTATAAAGAGAGAGGAGCACAAAACTCAGAGCAGAGGGAGGAGCACGAAGGTGCTGGTTGGGAGAACAGGCAAAAAAGTGGCAAGCCAGGCTGTGAAGGAGAAAATGGACAGTGAGGAGGAACTTCTTCTGTGAGGATTAGGAGACAGATTTAAAGACCTTGTTATCTCCTATATCAAGTTTGACTTGTTCTGCCCCCTGCCCTAGAGCCATACCCCCTCCTCTGGCTGGGACCACTGGTACCTGCCTTAGCCACAAAGTTTAAGGGGATGAAATCATGACCCGTAAGTGTGCTTAGACACATTTGAGTTTAACTCAAAAGGAAGAATCAGTAATACTGATTCTGCCAGTGTTGAAAATGTTGATGCTTTATTTATCATGCATTTTTGTCATTAATTTGGAGGTCTAAAAATATTGCATTAAAATATGTTTTCTCTTGATTCCTGAGTTTGGGGGCACCCCTTTAAAGTTATGGGTTTCCCAGTTGGCTCAGTGGTAAAGTATCTGCTTGCCAGTGCAAGAGACTTGGGTTTGATCCCTGGGTTGGGAAAATGGTGACCCACTCTAGTATTCTTGCCTGGAAAACCTCATGGGCAGAGGAGCCTGGTGGGTTGCAAAGATCCATGGGGTCATAAAAGAGTTGGACATGATTTAACAACTAAACAACAACAACTTAAAAGTTATGCCTGGGGTTAGACCGTGGCTGCAGAGCTGAAAGGGGGCACAGTTAACCATCTGCCACCTGGGGTGAGTGAGCCTGGCACCAGTAAAAAAGGTACCCAGGCAGCAGCTTTGTTACAGGAAAGAAGGAGATGGGGCCCTGCCCACAGTGGAGAGAGCTGTGTTGGGGGGCCAAGGAGGCCACATGCCTAGGACCCCAGGACCAAGGGAGGAAGCGGAGCAGGGCTTTCTGCTTGAAAAGACCCTGAAGCAAAACAAGAGCAGGAGAACCTAACACCCCTTCTCTCTGGGACTCCACAGAAGCTGGGCTTTCTGCAGTGTGGGAGGACATCTCCAGTTGTTCCATGGGGATGTTCACAGGAACAGTGCGTTTGGGGGACACGCGGGTGGTTTGTTCTATGGGGATGTTCACCGGAATGGTGGGGCTTGGGGGACACATGGGGGACACATGGCTAACTGCGCCCCCTTTCAGCTCTGCAGCCAGGAGTCCGCCATAATAATTAAATCATGAAGGCACCAGAGTCCATCCCTCGGAAGTGCCGGGGATGGAGCCGGGGCAGTCCCGGGGCATCCCTGTGGTCACGAGACCCTGACCAGCCATCCTGCATAGCCAGAAGGCGAGGGGAGGGTGGTCTCCAATTGCCTTGCCTTCATGGGAAAGGAGGGGGTGGCACCTTGTCACAGTGTCTGCCCACAAGAGTGTGAGCCCCCTGAGGACAGGGAGTGGGCAGGGTGTGTGTCAGAACAAAAGGGAAGGTTCCACAGAGGTCGATCAGAGTCCAGGATCACATCCACAGACCTGCCTCCAGGGGGCTGTCGGGTAGGCCCAGCCAATCTGCTTTCCTCACTGCTCCCTGCTTCTCTCCAGTGCGCTCCAAACCCTAGGGCCTTCGATGAGTCACTTCTGTGTTCACAAACACTTTTATTATTGACATAAATAAGTCAGCTATTTGAGACCTCTCAAGTCTTGCCGAACTTTCCAGGCGTATGTCTCATAACTCTCCTTCACAACCTCTAGATCGGGGCTGGCAAACTTACACCCAGGCCAAATCCTGAGGCTGCCTGTTTTTTTGTAAATAAAGTTTTATTGGCACACGGCCCCGCTGTTCCTTTACTCTGGCTTAGGTCTACTTTCCACACCAGTGGCAGTTGAGCAGCTGCGACACAACATAAAACCTGAAACATTTACTGTCTGAAACGTTCCATAAAATGTTTGCTGAGCTGGTCTAGGTTGCAGGTAAACTATGCTCATCTCCTCACAGCCTCTGCGAGGACTGCTGCTTTCCAGGACGAGGATGCTACATTTCCCTGCTCTAGTCGCTGGAATATGGCTCGTTCTTCAAGGGCTCAGGTGAAGCATTATTCATCATGTGATGTCTCCTGGATTCCTGCAAAGAGTGGCTCACTCTTTTGTACAGCCGTGACCCATTGTTAGGGTGACCATGGACAAAGTGAAAGTGAAGTCTCTCAGTCATGTCCGACTCTTGGCGACCCCATGGACTGCAGCCTACCCGGCTCCTTCCATCCATGGGATTTTCCGGCAAGAGTACTGGAGTGGGGTGCCATTGCCTTCTCCATGTACAAGGTAGCACCAAAGCTGAACAATTTTGACAGGGGAGGAGAGCACAATTAATAATTACACAGACACTACAGGCTTCAAGGATTCCCTGGTGGTTCAGATGGTAAAGAATCCGCCTGCAATGCAGGAAACCCAGGTTCGATCCCTGGGTTGGGAAGATCCCCTGAAGAAGGGAACAGCAACCCACTCCAGTATTCTTGCCTGGAGAATTCCAAGGACCGAGGAGCCTGGCAGGCTACAGTTCATGGGGTCGCAAAGGGTTGGTTGGCTACGACTGAATGACTGACTGCAATGCTTCAGCTGAAACAGCCCCAGGCAAACTGGGTTGTCCAGTGGTCCTACGCTTGGTGCTTGATTCATTCTGCCTCCTGTGGGTCAATGGTTTATATACGTGGCTCCCCCAGTAGGCAGGCTGCTCCAGGGCAAGGAAACTGTGGGGATTTTGGCCCTTAGAGCATCCTTATCTATAGGCNCCTACGCTTGGTGCTTGATTCATTCTGCCTCCTGTGGGTCAATGGTTTATATACGTGGCTCCCCCAGTAGGCAGGCTGCTCCAGGGCAAGGAAACTGTGGGGATTTTGGCCCTTAGAGCATCCTTATCTATAGGCTAAGATCAATGAATGTCCATTGAAATGAAAGAGAAAGAGCTTCATCCTAAACAAGGGCAGTTTTGGTAGGAGCAGCAGCTAGAAAGGCAGAGAGGAGCCATTAGCCTGAACGGGGAAGAGGCACTTGCAGTCCATGGCNCCCAGCCAAGGCGAATATTCTGCTTTTGCCTTCAGGGAAGCAGTGGATCTGGGATAAGCCCATGTCCGTCTATCAGAGGCCCTCAGCTACGGCTGTCTGCTGGGCTGGGGAACCTTGGGACCTCCTCATTGGGAAATCTCTGCCTTCTGGTCCGGGCTGGTGCCCAGCTCAGGGATAGCAGATGAAGCTTGCTGTGATGACCCCCGAGAACGGGAGCCTCCCAGCACCACTGCCCCCTTCTCTGTCCCAGCTGCCCAGGGGGCCTCTGGCCACAATCCCTCCACCCTCCCTGCAGACTCCCAGGTCAGTGACGATCCTGCTCATTTGGCCCCAGACATGCAGGACACAAAAGGGGCAGGAACCTGCAGAGACGCAGCACGCACTCAGGAAGAGACATCGCCAGGCCATCTGGACGCGTGCTCCATGCCTTTCCCGCTATTATACTGCAGATGGACTTCGGAGCCAGGGGCCCCACTCCCCTCCCACCCCCAGGTCCCAGCCCATCTGCTACAGTCCAGGACCCAGAGCCAACCCACACTCAAGATCCACAAGGAAATGACGTCACCGTAGGCACCACCCCGCAGTTTTCCCGAGATCATCTGAGGTCCCCCAAGTGCCTCTTTCCAGAGGTTCCTGAGGAAGCACCTCTCACATCACCCCCAAAATTCTGAGTGCATGCTGAGGTCCNAGATCCACAAGGAAATGACGTCACCATAGGCACCACCCCGAAGTTTTCCCGAGATCATCTGAGGTCCCCCAAGTGCCTCTTTCCAGAGGTTCCTGAGGAAGCGCCTCTCGCATCACCCCCAAAATTCTGAGTGCATGCTGAGGTCCTGTCAGCTCTCCCTGATGGGAATATTGGCACTCACAGGCACCTGTGGCTTTTTCATCTTGGGCTGTCTCCCCATTCACTGTGAATATTACAGCCAAAGTTTATTAAAGGTTCCCGTGAGCCAGCTGTCTTGCCCAGCTTTACACACGACCTTGTTAACCTTTGGAGACCCTGTGAGGCGATGCTCATGTGCACCACGCCACAGAACTCTCTGCAGTGAGATCTCCTCTCTTCATAGTATCAACACTGTAGACACCACATGGCTAGTAAGCACTTGCATTGTGGTTGTTGCAACTGACTAACTGAATTTGTAATTTAATTTCCTTTTAATTTTAATAGACACATGTGTCTGGTGGCTACCAAAGGACATAGCACAGACTCCAGGGTCGAGCAGCACACTCCATACCCCAAGCCTGGTAGGGGCACAGCCTGGAATCACTGGGTTTGTCTGCTTTTCCGTACTGCCTTTTGAGGCATTCTCGAGTGCGTGAAGAAACTCAGGCAGAGAAGGTAAAGAGCATGTAACCATGGAGGGCTCATGCTACATGCCAGCACTGGGTACAGAGGTGAGTGGGATCCAGTCTCCGCCCTCAAGGGCTCTAGTGCAGCTGATTCTACTCAGGACAGCAGGACTTAGGTGCATGACTGAAGAAGGTAGGATGTGGTCCAGATACTCTATGCCACTCCCTACCGCAAACCCAACCATGCCCAGCTATGAGCCCACCATCTCCATTCTGCCCATGCTCCCCACGTTTGTTCCTCATTCTGGATGAATGGCATCACTCAAGAAGGAAACCTGGGAACTTCCCTGGTGGTCCAGTGGCTGAGACTCCATGCTCCCAATGCAGGGGGTCCAGCTTCCATCCCTGGTCAGAGAACAATGATCCCACATTCCGCAACTAAGCGTCTATGTGCCACGACTAAGACCCGGTGAGGCCAAATAAACAAAAAACGTTTTTTTGAAAAGAAGAAAACCTGGAGACACCCTCACCTCCTCTTCTTCCTTCCTCCCCCTTCTCTCACCTCTTTCCCATTACATCTGATATCTCACTGTTAAGGTACTTTACTCTCTCCTTCCCACCCGCACTGTCTACGCTCCCAGCTCTGCCGTCTCTTCCCTCTCTCACATCATCCCGTGATCCAACTGCCCGGTATAAACAGGAATTTCAGGCGCTCAGCACACTTCCCTGTGCCCCGTGCTTTTGAATCGGCTGTCCGCTCTTCCTGGAGCACCCATGCTGGCCTCATTTACTTGGACACACACGCTATGTCTCTGGACTCTCTCTGGAGGCTTTACTGAGTATCCTTTCTCTCTGGCCACTGGTGGCTCCTGAGACCCTGAGCACTCTTCTATTACGCACTTGACCACCTTGGTTAAGAGTTCTGAGTCAGAGATGGTGGCTTTGTCATCCCTGTGTCCAGAGGGCCCACAGTGTGCGGCGTGTGGCGGGAGGTGGACAGGCAGGGCACATGTCTGCACCAGCAGTTATCTGAGGCCTGAAGCACCTTCAGGCCCTGCCTTCACGCCTCCCACACCCTGCCTTTCTGCATTAGGAGTCTTGCAGCAACGCACCGAGAACATTCCTGATTCACCTCACAGCCTACTTCCTGGAGGCATGACAGGGTGACGTCCCACAGAGCCCAGCACTCAGCGTGAGCTCCCGCAGCTCTGAAGAGTCTTAAAAACAGCCCCAACTGAAACAGACTTGGGTCTGCGACTTCCGAACAACCTTGCCCACGTCTCTGCTTTGTCTCTGGCCTCCCCACCCAGCCCGACTCACCTTCCTAGTTCCCTTCACGAGTCTCTACACTGACAGGAGCATTGGGCACCACCCACAGGAAACCACAGATTCATTCCAGACAACCTGCTATCCTGGGCTCCCGCCCCGGGAGGGACCAGCATCATCGGAGTGGCGGTGCCCTTGCTTGGCCGCAGCACTGCCATTCAAAAAGCAGCTCCTTCCACGATTTCTCGTCTCATCCTCACGGCTCTCTCATGTGAAGAGGGAAGTTAGGCCCTGTTCCCTCACTTTACAGATGAAGAAACAGAGGCTCAGGGACTTCTGTGGTCCGTGGATAAGACTCTGTGCTCCCCATGCAGGGGGCCCAGGTTCAATCCCTGGCCGGGAAACTAAGATCCCGCAACTGAGTCAGTGCCCCAGCTAGAGACCATGTGCACCACAACTGCTGAGCCTGCGAGCTCTAGAGCCCGCGCGCCACAGCGCAGAAGCTGACACCTCCAATGCAGTTCCTGCATGCTGCAAGGAAGACCCAGCACAGCCACAATGCACTTCCTGCATGCTGCAAGGAAGACCCAGCACAGCCAAAAACGGACAGAAAAAGAAAGGGAAGAAATAAAGATTCAGGGAAATGAAGAGCTAGACCCAAGATTCACGTGGAGATCTTTCGATTCTAAGTTCAGTGTTCAACTTACTGGGAGGATGGTGATGTCACCAAGAAAGGTGGATGAGGGAAGTGATACCAGGGGAATAATAGGTTCAGAGGAGGAGGTGTTGATGAGTTTATTTGAGAGTGTGTTGTGCTCAGTGTTTTTTTTTTTTTTTTTTAACTTTTTGTTTTGTATTGAGGTATAGCTGATTAACAAACAATATTGTGAGTTTCAGATGAGCAGTGAAGGGATTCAGCCATACATATACGTGTATTCACTCTCCCCCAAACTCCCCCCCCAGTGTCTGGATGGGGTACCATGGTGGAGGACAAAGCTTGGGATGCATGTCTGGGGCTGTAGTCCACCCCAGTCTTCTCTGTGGTCCAGCTACATAAAGTCATCTGCTGTTATCCAAACACCATCTTGTTTTTTCACCTTTGTGCCTCCCTAAGGAATTTACAGCCTTCTCTGCATCTCCGATTTCTGATACACTCCCCAGCCTTCCATGACCACTTCAGATGCTACCGCCTGCATGAATCTTTCCCTGATCTCAGGTAGAAATGGTCCCTCTTCCTTGGGGACTCCCGCAACACTCTGTATAAACCAGCACGGTTATCTTTGTCTCATCCTGTCTAGGGCTATGGTAATTTGCGTGTCTGCCTCGTCCATCGTGGGGACATTCTTGCTCACCTCTGTATCACCCACTATATTTAGAACTATGCCTTGGGCAAAAGAGGAAATATTGGTTGGGCTGAATTTCATTGCTAATTATGTTTTTAAGAGAGGAGGGTTTGACCTATGTCTTTCTAATGGGGAATAAGAAATGTAATGGACATCACATCTTTTGCCTGCATTTTCAAATCTGAGCTCCATGATGACTTAGAAGCACATATGCAGAAGATGAAAGGAGGGGCTTATCAACAAAAAGCAAGACACAAGAGTAGCCTGAACCCATTATAAGTGCACTGGGAAGGCCAAAGACTAGAATGAAGTGGAGTCTGAAAACACTCTCCTCCCTACACCCCCTCCCTCGCACGCTCCCTCTCTTCTCTCTCTTAAAAAAAAGCAATACTTGAAGCAAACAGAAAGAGACAAAAATAAGGGATGAAGGCGGCTACAGCCTGGGGCAGACGGAGGAGGTTACAGATGACAGAAGGAAAGCAAATTATTTAACTCCCACTTTGCTTTGTTTTCTTCAAGGACAGTGATCATCAAACCAGAAAAATGATTTATAAAGGTTGCAAGTTTGAGATAGGTGAGGAGATGGTAAATGAGCATCTTACAGCTTTAAATAAAATCAAGGCTACAGACACAAGCAAATCACATCTTAGAGTAAGGAAAGAACTTGGAACTGTAGAACCACTGCTATCTATTTGTGAACTGATGGAAAGAGATCATTTTTAGAGATGGAAAGATGCAAAAGTTGTGTTGTCTTTCTTTTTTTAAAAAAGATATTTTTGATGTGGATCATTTTTTAAAGTCTTTATTGAATTTGTTACAATATTACTTCTGTTTTATGTTTGTTTCTTTGTTGGGTTTTGTTGTTGTTGTTGTTGTTGTGGGTTTTTTTGGCCAAAAGGTATGTGAGATCTTAGTTTCAGGGATTGAACCAGCAGCCCCTGCATTACAAGGTGAAATCTTAACCACTGGACTGCCAGGGAAGTCCCAGAAGTTGTATTTTCTTAAAGTGGTAAACATTAGATTCTGGAAGCTACATGAGAGTAAGTCTGATATTCATTGCTAACAAAAATTCCAAATTGAAATACTTATGAAAGAAAAAAGTGATGATCCAAAACCAAAAGAGTTTCATTGAAAAACAATCACATCAAGCTAACTTCATTGCCCTTAAAAAAACACTTAGAATCCCTAGGCTAGTAGATAAGGAAGATTCCAAGACCTATCTTGATTTTAGCAAGCTCTGTGACATCTTCCACAATATCTGCCTGGATAGGATAAGATGGGATAAGATGGAAGTGTAAGCTGGATGCATGGGGACAAATAAATAGTTACTAGACCTACCATGGGAATCATTTTGTAACACATGCAAATATCAAATCTCTAGGCAGTACNCAGTTCCTCAGCCTGGTGTTTACCTCTCTCTGAAACCACACCTCTCTCCTACCTCATGCATGTGTGGAAGAGAGCTCAGTCGCTTCAGCCGTGTCTGACTCTTTGTGACCCTACAGATTGTAGACTGCCAGGATCCTCTGTCCATGGGATTCTCCAGGCAAGTATTCTTGCCATGCCCTCCTCCAGAGGATCTTCTCCACCCAGGGACTGAACCCAGGTCTCCTGCATCTTCTGCATCACAGGTGGACTCAGCGCTGAGCCACCAGGGAAGCCCCTTCCTGCCTCTTACTGGACCCCAATACTCCACAAGAGGCAGGTGGTGAGAGAACTAGCGATTGTCAGGTATCTAGCAGCACCACGCATGTGCTTATGGAATCTCAAGACAGTCTCGTATGAAATGCCAGCACCGTGCATGCAGATGAAGACAAGGATTCTTGGTAGGGTGATATCCTGGATGCCACAGAGCTAATGAATAGCAGATGCAGGATCGATGCGCAGGTGTTTTTACTTTAAAGCTCACCCCTTTCCCATCAGAATCACACAGGGTCCTAGAAACCCATAAATCTTTTCACAGGAGAGCTGGATCTCATTTCCCATCTCACTCAAGTGCCGACTATGGCCTCTCCACCCACCCTTTCCTCTCCCCTCTATCTTTCATCCTCCATGGCCAATTCCCAAGGCTCTTTCTCCATCCAATTCCATTTCTCCTAGACTCTCTACTCAGCTTGATTTTCTCCTTCCTTTTCATGCGTACTTCTGTTCTTTTCTGGACTTCTCTATGGGCCACCTAGGCAGAGAATGTCTCCAAGAAGACTGGCAGCTCCTAAGTTTGGGGAAGGGGGCTTATCTCAGGCTCTTGAATATCCCACAGTTCTGCCAGGGCCCATAAATACTTGTGGAAACGAAAATAATGAAAATACAATAACAACTAGTTCCTTCATAGGGACGTTCAAAACAACTTAAAGCAAGAATCATTTGTGTTTCAGTTTAATGTCTTAATTTCCTCCAGTTAACATGGAAATAACTGTCTGAAATTACAAGTTAAGTGGGATAGTCATGTTAGGGAGCTTTGTTATTTAAGAAAAATATTATGACAACATTAATGGCAGTGAACTACAGAGTTCAGCTCAGGAGACAACTTCCTTCCTTAGCACACAATTTTCCATTGCTCAGAATATTCTGTAACACTCTGAGTGTTTTCCTCCCTCCATCAATGTCTGGGGAAATGAGATTAACGGTAATATCCTCAGCCATTTTGAAGACATTTGAGTAAGAGGGTTATAGTGAGAAGGGAGACGTTGTATTCCCCCAGGGATGTGTGTGTGTGTGTGTGTGTGTGTGTTATACTATTCAACAAAAACTTCAACATGAGGCTGCTCATTGATAAGGCCTAATTCACCCCAAAATTTAAAAAGAAAAGATTTGCAAAAGAACCCCAAGAGGGAGAGCAGGAGACTTTCAGACACAAGGGCTGAGGTATTCCTCCAGGAGGTTGGACAAAGAACAAGCAGATGAATTCTGAAGAAGAAATTNTTGATAAGGCCTAATTCACCCCAAAATTTAAAAAGAAAAGATTTGCAAAAGAACCCCAAGAGGGAGAGCAGGAGACTTTCAGACACAAGGGCTGAGGTATTCCTCCAGGAGGTTGGACAAAGAACAAGCAGATGAATTCCGAAGAAGAAATTTCTCTTCCTAAAAAAGAGATGCCAGGAACACCCAACAGCTGGATGAGTTTCCTGGGGAACAAGGGTGCCCCTCTGCCCACATGTCCACCATCCCTGGAAGAGCACTGGCCGCAAGGACACAGAGGGGTGGGTGGATAGCAACTCTCCATCACTCGCCCATGAGCCACCTGCCTACTTACAACACGTAGTTTGGCTAAAAAAATTTTTTTAAAAAGGCAATTAAAATTTGTTTCTGTAATTAGGCAATTAAAAACATAAGGCAGGACTTCCCTGGTGGTTCGGTGGATAAGGATCCACCTGCCAATGCAGGGGACATGGGTTCCATCCCTGGACTGGGAGGATCCCACACTGCAGAGCACCTAAGCCCGTGGGCCCCAGCTGCTGGAGCCTAAGCGCCTAGAGCCTGTACTCTGAAACAAGAGAAGCCACTTCAGTGAGACGCCCTCGCGCTGCAGCCAGGAAGGAGCCCCGGTTCAGCGCAACTAGAGAAAAGTCCGAGCGGCAAGGAAAACCCGGTGCAACCAAAAATTAATTAATTCTTAATTAAATTTTAAAAACATACAGCATAGAAGGCAAAGAATTTAAGGAGCACAAAACATTAAGTAGGGAAACCTAAGCGTTTCTCCTACCTCTGACCTTGAATCCCCATTCTTTGACCTCACAGCCAGAGGCAATTAGTGTCACAATTTCTATATCTCCCTCCCAGGGATGTTCTGTGCACACCCAAACAGGTCTGTTTTGACACAAAGAGCGGGATGCTCTAGGATTCTGCTTTGCACTTTGTTTAATCCCTTTGGTGTTGGCCTGTAAATAGCTTTGTGGGTCCGTGGTGACTGGCCCCCTTTCCCCAAAGCAAGCCTGTAACACCTTCAGTCTGCCCCACCCTCTGCGTTCTTGTTCACCTCACACCTCCTCCCTGGATTCCACATTTCACACGCACATTAAGAGTGGATAACTGTCTCCAGTCTTGACCTGTTGTACTCTCTCTCTCTCAGGGCAAACACTTCTAGGTATAAAGTAGCCTGGACTCAGGTCTGAAAGGACCCCTGCCTGCCTTCTAGGGCTGCAAAGTCACTGATAGATAGAAAGGAAGGGGGGAAAGGAAGGGGTGACCACAGCCAGCCTCATGGACAGAAGCCACCTTCCACAAAAGACTGGACCCGCTAAGTCCCAACAATCCCAAACTGAGGATTCATTACATGCCCAGCCATGTAGTAGGATCTGGGGAGTCAAACATGAAGCCTTCCTTGCGAGGCCACCACGGCAGTGCCCCCAGTATCCGAAATCAATGTTACCACCGACAAGGGTTCCTTGAACCTGAACCAGCTGGTCTCAGCCCCTCGCCCCCTACGCAGTTCCTGAACATGACGCACCAAAGGGGACCTGGGGTGGGGGCTGGCACTCACTCCAATCCTGCAACCGCTGCCGCCTCCACCAGAGATTGTCATTAAAGCTTTGTCCCGGGCGCTCTGATTTACATGTACAAATAATCGCTGTCAGGGGCACGAGCCCCGGAGAGCAGTAATAGATTCTGGTGGTAGCAGATGCAGATGCAGGAAATAAAAACAAAAATGCAACACGCCAGCCTGGCAGAACTCAACGCTGAGAGAAATCCTAGGGGGGAGAAAAGCCTGCCGGGGAGGCGGGCCAGAGAGGGTCCATGAGATCAAGTATTGATTGGTTCATTCATCTTCTGCAAAAGCCAGCCTAGGACTCTTTTTAGGAAAAAAAAAAAAGTGGTGGTCACATATATAACATAAATATGCCATTCTAACTATTTTGAAATGCACAATTCAGTGTCATTAATTATATTAATGCTATGCAACCATGATCACTACCCATTTCCAAAACTTCTCCATCATCCCAAACAGGATTGCTATATTCTTTTTCAAGCAATAACTCCCCAGCTCTGTGATGCTCCCAGCCCCGGATAACCTCTAATCTACTTTATGTCTTTATGAATTTGCTTGCTCTAGTTCATAGAAGTGGGTACAGAGATTTCCCAGGTGACCCAGTGGTAAAGAATCCTCCTGCCAGTGCAGAAGACTCAGGTTCGATCCCTCATCCGGGAAGATCCCACGTGTCGTGGAGCAACTCAACCCGTGTGCCCCAACTATGGAGCCTGTGCTCTAGAGCCTGGGAGCTGAAACTCCTGAAGCCCGCATGCCCTGGAGATGGCTCTCTGCAACAAGAGAAGCCACTGCAGTGAGAAGCCCATGCCCCGCAACCAGAGAAAGCCCGCAGAGCAAGGAGGACCCAGCACAGCCAAAAAGTAATCAATACATTTTTTTTTAAGTGGGTTCACATGACATTTGTCCTTTTGTGTCTGGTTTGTTCTTTTCACTTAGCCTAATGATGCCAAGGCTCATACAAGTCGCGGCAGAATCAGTTTGCGTTTATGGTTGGACACTCGTCCCCTGTACCTACATCTTGTTTACCCATTCATCTGCTGACGGCCACTTTTCCACCTTTGGCCACTGTGAATGACACTGCTGTGAATGTGGGTGCACAGATGTCTGTTAGAGTCTCAGCGGGCAGTTCCCTAGAGCATAGCCACAGGACTGGGATTGCTGGGCTGTGTATGTGCCGACTCTGTGTCAAGCTTTTTGAGGAACTGCCATATACTGTTTTTCTCAGTGCCTAGCCAAAGGCTTGAGGGGATGACTCGGTCCAGCTCTAGAAGGTATGTTCTGGGCACCTCGGCCTTGGAGACCGCACATTCCTCTTGCCTGGCCAGCGTGGCCCAGGGTGAGAAGAGGAGAAGAGTCCAGAGCGTAGAGGCTTCAGAGTAGGGCCTGATGGGCCTGGCCCCTCAAGCCCCTCCCCAGGTACCCACCCGGCTCTGGGGAGAGAGCCTACTATAAACTCCCAGGGTGGGAGACAGCGAATCAGTGTCCCACTGCCTCCTGCTCTATGTGTGAGACAGTGACCCGCCCCCCACTCCACCAGCACTTGTCCTGGGCCCCCTTGCTCTCCCTGCTCTGCCAGCTCTGGGCTGGGGCATCGTCATGACGCCCCTGTGCGGTCGTAGTCCTGAGCCCAGCTCCACTCCCTCTCAGAGACCCCTTCTCCCAGCAGTGCTGCCTGGCTAGCTCCTGTGCGCCCTTCCAGACTCAGCTCAGGTATTACCACCCCTGGGGGAGCCCCATCTCCTCAGTGGAGCTGGTACCCCTCTCTTGGCTCCTCAGCACCTCAGGAATTCGCTCTCAAGGCTGTCATCATGCACTCACTGATGCCTTCAGCTTACTGATGTGTCTCCCCAGCAGAGAGTGAGCATTTCATCTGTGCATTCCGAGGACAAACAAGGCCTGGGGCCTAGTGTTTCCTGAATGAACGAATGAATAAAAGTAAATGAATGAGTGAACTGCACAGTTTGTAACCATGATGAATGTTTGTTGACTGACCCAATGAGTGAGTGAATGAATGGATGGCAGCCCCGGGGCTGAATGAGCCTGTGGAGCAGACCCTCAGTCCTCATTCACGCATTCATTCATTTAGCCCATCACGGCTAAGTGTCAGTCTCCATTAGGTACTGGGGTTCAGCTGCAAGTAACACTCAGCTTCAGCCATCAGGAAGCCCACTGAAGAGAAGGACGAAGATACACAAGCAGTGAGCTTCAGGCAGCTCCGTCTCCCCCTAAAGCACACAGGGATTTCCATCACATCACCACCCCGGCCAGGCCTCCTTGGCTCCACCAGTTGCTGGCACAGCTGGCTGCGGGCAGAGGGGCGATTAGCATGCTACATACACCTGTCTGCGCTGCTCCGCAGATCCAGGGGCCAGAGAATTAACAACCAGGAGGATTTTTTTTGGAGTTCCCGGAACCCAGCCTCACTCACATCAGAGACCTCATTCCCCTTTAGGGATTCATTCGCTCTGCACAGCTGGTTAATTTTTCATCAAGGGTGGGGGTGGGGATTGGGAGAACGCTCTGATCCTTCACTCTTTCATGGTGGGGGTAGGGGAGAAACACAACATCCGATCCATTTTATTTTTAGATTAAATAGGAACAGATTGTGGTTGCCAGGCAAGACCCGGCCCTCGCAGGGCTGGTGCTGCTGCTGCGGGCTGATTAACAGTTATTGGGCAAAGGATGAAGCATCCAGACGGCACAGGCCTCCGGTGAAGGTGCTTACACATTTAATGAGCACCGGGTGGCATGCTGGTGGTAAGCAGCAATTTTTTAAAGTGATTTAAGGTCCTAGTCTTCCGACCCACACCTTCATCTCCTTTGCCATTAGGACCTGGTCAGGTGAACTCGGGGCTCTGGCCAGGGTGACCCTTGTTTCATTCCTCTGTGAGCACCCCCTCCTCCCACGGAGCCTCTGACTGCAATACTAGGGGCAAATGCTTCTGCTCGAATCTGACCCAGAACCCAAAGCTTGGAGCTGAGAACTGGGCCTCAGTTTGCTCATCCAGAAAATGGGAAAGAGAAGAATAAGAAAATGGCCTTAGAACTTCCTTGGTTCAATGGTAAAGAATCCGCCTGCCATGCAGGAGACATGGATTCCATCCCTGATCCGGGAAGATCCCACACGCCTCGGGGCAACTAAGTCTGAGGGCCGCAACGACTGAGCCGTGCTCTAGAGCCTGGGAGCGCAATGAGAAGCCCGAGCACCTGAAGAGTAGATCCCACTCGTTGCAACTAGAGAAAGCCCATGAGCCTCAGCAAAGATTCAGCACAACCAAAAATTAATTAATTAATTAAAAATAAACAAAAAAAATTTTTAAAGAGAAAGTGAAAGTGAAGTAGCTCAGTCGTGTCCGACTCTTTTCGATCCCATGGACTGAAAGAGAAAATGGCCTTATAAATAAATCAGGCTGGAGGAGGCAAAGGGCTTTCACGCTGATTATCTCATTGAATTCTCATTCAAAGCATTTACTAGCTGCCTACCAGGTACTCCCTGGTTTCCCTGGTGGCTCAGATAGTAAAGAATCTGCTTGCAGACCTGAGTTTGATCCCTGGTTTGGGAAGATACCCTGAGAAGGGAATGGCTCTCCACTCCAGTATTCTCACCTGGAGAATCCCACGGACAGAGGTGCCTGGTGGACTACAATCCATGGGGTCACAAAGAGTCAGACATGAGTGAACGACTAATACTTTCCCACTTTCACCAGGTGCCCCAAAGTCGAGGTGACCTCAGCAGGTCTGTGAAACAGATACTAGCCCCTCTATTTCAGAGAAAAGGAACCTGGAGTACCAACCTGCAATACCCACCCAGGTCACACAGTGGCCAGTGGCCAAGGTGGGTGAGGAGGAGATGTTCTGTCCTCCCCTTCTGGCCTGGCTGAGAAGTGGGCTTGCTCCACTGGTTGGGGGGTGCTCCCAGCCGGCAGCTGAGAGGTCTTCCCTGGGTGACAGGGCCTTTGGCTGCTATGGACTCCAGACTCTGTGTCCATTCTCCTGAGATGTCCACACACGATTGCTCCAGGTCAGGAAAAATGCACCTGCTGTGCGCCTAGGACTGTGCTCTGAGTTGCGTGCTCTGTGTGAGACCCAACAGCCACAGTCTCCTTTCTCAAGAAGAAGGCAACTCTACTGTTGAGACACAAAATCTCAACACGCACGACTCTGACAGAGGGTGGGCGTTAGATAACAAGCTCCAGTGCGTCTCCACCTTCCTGGTGCTTATGAGTCACCTGGGGATCTTGCTCAAATGCAGGTTCTGGGTTAGGTCTGGGTTGGGAGCTGAGACTGGCAGAGGCATTTCTAACAACCTCCCAGATGGCCCTGGTGCTGCTTGTCCTCAGGCCCCACTTTGAGCAGCAAGGCTTTGTATGGTCCCTTATGACAAGTCAGAGGAGCTTGGGTGGACAGGTCCTGCAGGAGGTGCACCGATGCCCAGTTCTGAGGAGGGGAGGGACATAGGCACCTTCGGTACAGGCTCTTGGAGCGAGGAGTTGCCTGTCTTGCTTAGTCGCTCAGTCACGTATAACTCTTTGCAACCCCAGGGACTGTAGTTGGCCACACTCCTCTATCCATGGGATTTCCCAGGCAAGAATACTAGAGTGGGTTGCCATTTCCTCCTCCAGGGGATCTTCCCAACCCAGGGATTGAACCTGTGTCTCCTGTGTCTCCTGCATTGCAGGAGAGATTCTTTATTTGCAGAGCCATCAGGGAAGGAGCAAGAGGTTATGGGGCCACAGAAGAGGGCCCCTTGTGGCCTGGTAGAACACACTTTCAGCTGGGACCGGAGGCAGAGTAACTGGTCCTGATCGTGGGACTGAAAGCTGATTGCCTCCTCAACCTGGGCCTCATTTTCCTCCTCTATAAAGGGAGAGTTCACCGGTTCCCAACCTGGGCAGCTCGTTGAAACATCTGGGGAGGTTTTAAAATAAAACACCTGGAATCCTTCCCCGGAGGGTTTTACACAGTGATCTGGGGTAGGGCTCAAGCCCAGGTCGTTTTTAAAAGCTCCCCAGTGATTCTAAGGGGAGACCTGGGTGGAGACCAGGACACTGGGCAATCTCAAAAGTTCTTCCTCATGCACCTCATCTTTACATTTGGACAAAAAGCTCCAGAAGCCCCAGCTTCCATTTCTGGGCATGTGGACTGAAGCAAAAACAAAAAAAACAAATAAAAAAAACCACCACCCCCCCAAACCAGTATCATAGAAACCCTCAGAAAAGCTTCCCCACAATGCCAGAAATCTGAGCATTCTCCGGTGGAGGCCAGGTGGAGGGGCCGCCCAGCCCATCTGGTTCCCATTAATCCCAGGGTATGTTTCACATCCCTGGCACGTACCTGGGAGCAGCCCCCTGGGTGGCCCTCGGCAGGGGCCTTTCAAGCCAAGCCCTGCTGACAGGCTGCAGGGCTCTGGGGGGCCCTCCTGGCTTCCAAGTCACTTGCCTCCTCTCCGGGGTAGAATCCCAGGCAAATTAGAAACCAAAGAAGGCAGAAGCCCCGGCCGCCCTCATTAGCAGTCTGTCATAGCGCGTGAAGGCCTTCGATAAATTCTGCAGCTCGGCGGCAGCTGCCGAGGAGACCCCGGAGGAGGAAGATTCGTTTGTTCCTCAGAGGACTGTCTTCAGGAATTTCCAGCCCCATTCCTCCTCCCCACTGCCCCACCCCCTTAGCTGGGAGCTAGCCCAAAGCCACGTGTTGCTCTCTGCCTGTAGATTCCAAGGCTTTGGACAGAGCAGAGAAGGAGTGACTACCACGTCTGGTGAGACACTGAGGACCCCTTCCTCCCTGCCAACACGGGTGGGGAATCTGGGCTCTGTTTCTAGAAGGACCCCCAGAGTATTTCCTCTCCCCAGGCTGCAGCCCCAGTGGCTCTGTGCAGGGTTGAGGAGTAGTCTTTGCCAAGTCACCCCACAAGAGATGCTCAGTCAGCTTGGTGGAGCTGGGAGTGGGTGAGTAGCCTGCATGCAGGGTGCCTCGGCTGAGCCTCCACTTGAATCCTTCCTCAAAGAGATGCTGCTTCTTCTTTGCCCACCAGTCACTCCCTAAATGATACAGTGTCCACACTGGCCTGGACCCGGGGTCAGACAGATCTGAACAGAGTCCCCATGTCACTGCGTAGTAGCTACATAATCTCCTTGTGCCTCTGTTTTCTCATCTATAAAATGGGATAATAAAATCTGCACTTCATATGGTGATGATGAGGATTAATGCAGTAAGACGGTTAATGGTGAAGGGCCAAGGGAGAGAAAGCCCAAGTCAAAGGGTCTCCGCATCCCCAGCTGGCAAGCAGCTGGGCAGCAGGGGGTTCGGAAGGGCATGCTCTCATGAGCTGTCATGAGCCTGGTCTCATGAGGGGACCCACATCCAGGATGAAAGCATTGGTGACACCGCCCCTTTCAGGAAGGAACAAGAAGAACCTCCAGCTGTACTCTGCCTGACACTTATGACACACACCATCCTTCCACACGCATTCTGGCCAAGCCACCCCTGGGAACTCGGGCCAAACAGCCACGCCAGCCCCCTGAGTGGGAAAAGGCCAAGGGCTCCAGCAGCAGATGTCCCTCCCAGAGGGAGCCTGAGGCCCGGCTCACACGGAGCTTGGAGGGGAAAGAGGAAGGAACGTTTAGTCGCTCAGTCGTGTCTGACTCTTTGCAACCCTGCGGACTGTAGCCCTCCAGGCTCCTCTCTCCATGGGATTTTCCAGGCATATTTCCAGGCATATTCCTCTGTCTAGGGATATTTCCAAGAATACAGGAGTGGGTTGCCATGCCCTCCTCCAGGGTATCTTCCCAACCCACAGACTGAACCCCAGGTCTCCTGCATTACAGGCAGATTCTTTACTGTCTGAGCCACCAGGGGCAGGAAAACACACTGCAAAGCGCTGCCCTGGCCTTTATGCGGCCAGCCGAGTAGTCACCCAGGCGGGAGGCTCAGCAGCACCCTCAGGCCAGGGCGCCCCCAGCCCCAGGGGCTGGCAGGGAGCCATGGGGAAAGGGGCTCCCAGAACCTCAGCCGGCAGCAAAAGATGGCACAGTCGGTCAGCACACACCAGGACCTTGGACTCAATCCTTTTATGAAGTCTGGTGAACTTTACTTTGAAGGAATTGAGTCCAAATCCATTTTTACACAAAATTTTGGTTTGAGGGGAAGAAATTTTTATTTCAGAAGGATTCTTTTCTCTACAAAATTGTTTACCAGGAGATGTTTCAGTGACAGCTTCCTAATAACTTTAGGATATTACTTGATTTTTTAAAAAACCCAGTTGACACACACAGTGTTCAGGAATTCAAGTTGGTGAAACACTAAAATCTCTTTCAGGTGCTGACTCTGCATGTTAACCCACCTGTCAGCATCGGTGTCCTGTCCCAAGTTCTGCTCTTCCTCCTTCCTTTCTTCCTTCCATGTCTCTGCAGTTCCACCCATCATTTACTGAGTGTGCAGGTTTTCCCTGGTGGTCGAGTGGATAAGAACCTGCCAGCCAACGCAGGGGACTCAGGTTTGATCCCTGCTCCAGGAAGGTTCCACATGCTGCAGGGCAACTAAGCCCGAGAGCTACAGTTACCAAGCTTGAGACTGTGCTCTGTGTTAAGAGAAGCCACTGCAATGAGAAGCCCATGCACCGCAACTAGAAAATCGCAGAGAAAGCCAGCGTGCCTCAGTGAAGATCCAGCAGTGTCAAAATAAAGAAATTAACTAATTATTTTTTAAAAACTGAGTGTACTCTGTGTGCCCAACACTGAGATAGTGGGCTTGTCTATTGGTCCCTCGTTAATCCTTATGACCAGACCCTCACAATGCCTCACTGGTCACTCGTGACCCACCCAGGACCTGTGGACTATTATTCAACAACAAACTGCTCTCTGGAATAATATTCCCACGTGGCCCACTTAAACATACCAATAAGGGCAGAGATGCAGAGTACGCAGTATGCCATCATATATAATAGTAATTCCACCATTCAGACACAGTAGGCGTCAACAATCTCAAGGGCGTAGATAACAGTAAAATGTAGAAGAATGCCCAGGAACCCATGAGTTTTGAGTATTTATTACCTTTGTGTTCAATATAATTTAACTGAAGCCTGAAAGTGAAGTCGCTCAGTTGTGTCCGACTCCTTGTGACCCTAGGGACGGTAGCCTACCAGGCTCCGCCGTCCATGGGATTTTCCAGGCAAGAATACTGGAGTGGGCTGCCATTTCCTTCTCCAGGGGACCTTCCCAACCCAGGGATCGAACCTGAGTCTCCTGCATTGCAGAGAGATGCTTTATTGTCTGAGCCACCAGGGAAACCTATAATTGAAGCCTACATAATTTTAATAATGGCTATTTAACAGTCAGCTCTTGCAAGCTGGCCCACGCTGGCCCTGGTACCCCACTGCCTAGAACCAAACTACTACTATGATGGGGCTGCTGCCTCCACTGCATTAACCCCCAGGAAGAAGGATGAGGTCAAGCACAGCATGTTAAACCTTTCATCGGCATCTCATTGCAAACCTACGGGCTAAGTAATTTATTATCCCCATTTTACAGATGAGGATCTGAGTGAGGCTACCCTGAAGCTTCAGAGAAGTTCAGTGATTGATAGCCTCTCTGACAAAGCTAGAGAGCATATTAAAAAGCAGAGACTTCACTTTGCCAACAAAGGTCCATATAGTCAAAGTTGTGATTTTTCCAGTAGTCATGTACGGATGTGAGAGCTGGACCATAAAGAAAGCTGTTCCGTTCAGCTCAGTTCAGTCACTCAGTCGTGTCCGACTCTTTGCAACCCCATGAACCGCAGCGTGCCAGGCCTCCCTGTCCATCACCAAAGAAAGCTGAGCACTGGAGAATTGATGCCTTCCACTTGTGGTGCTGGAGAAGACTCTTGAAAAGTCCCTTGGACTGCAAGGAGATCAAACCAGTCTATCCTAAAGGAAATCAACTTTAAACATTCATTGGAAGGACTGTTGCTAAAGCTGAGGCTCCAGTTTTACATTGGAAAAGACCTTGATGCTGGGCAAGATTGAAGACAAAGGAGAAGGGGGTGGCAGAGGACGAGATGGTCAGATAGCATCACCAACTCAATGGACATGAGTTTGAGCAAACTCCAGGACATAGTGGAGGACAGAGGAGCCTGGTGTGCTGCAGTCCATGGGGTCATAAAGAGTCAGACACAACTTAGCAACCAAACAACATTAGATCAAATCCAAGCCCCTCCATCTGTCAAGGCTATGGACCAGGCAATTGGGTCTTCATTTTTTTTCAGTTTCATTTCTCAACACCTTATCTCAAGTGGATTTCAGGAGAGAACTGGGAATCTGGGGAAGGTTTTCTCTGACTAGTGTGAGAGCCCTTTTCAAGGTAGAAGAGATGTGTAGGAGCACTATCCTGGGTTCTAACTTTGGCTCTGTCTCTGATTTATTGGACCTATTACCCACCCGAGGCCTTGGGGTCCCCAGCTGAAGAAGAGGGGGAACAATGGTCTCCATGATCTTGATCCCCCTCCAGACTGTAGGCTCATGGGACAGAGTGCCTGCCTAATAGCCTACAGAAAGCACAGGGGCAAGCCTGGATTCCATTCTTCACTGTGTGGCTGACTCACTCCCAGATGGGGCTTCTTCTACTTCTCTCAGACTAGAGCAGATCCCCATGTGGTCAGTCTTCAAGAAGAAGAGGACTGGTTACCTAAAAAGCTGGACCAGTATGTGCCCTCACAGAAGATGGGGGACCTCTATAGAGAAACAGCCATGAATGAGGGATGGTCTGGGGGAGGCTGCTCAGATCTGGGGGTGGGGATGGGCAGAGGCTCAAATGACCTCCAGAAGTCTCTGGTGTCCTCTCCCCAAGGAGGCTGGTCTTGTGGGTTTCCTGAGATAGATGGATTACAGGCCTGGAATCCATCATTCCCTTCATAACACAAATAATCACCAAATGCGCTCAAGCACTCGGTAGCCTGGATATTCACTCTAGCAATTCTCTGTGTGGACGGTGATTAGACCATCATTATCTTAATGCTTCTTAATTTATCTTTCTGATTAGCAACTTACCATTTTATTTGCAAAAAATAGCCTTCTGCTGGGTGGAAGCCAGCCGAGCACAGCAGCTGTCATTTTCTCTGTACTAAATCAGGCCAGGCTTAAGTTGGTTCTCTGGTGATGCTATTTCTTGTGTCTTGGCACTAACACACACCACTATCCATCATGGTTGTTGCAAAGGCTCACTCCCGGGGAGGAGGGCTACAGGCTTAGGGGTCACCTCTACCCAAGGAAGGGACACCCCTCCCCGATCCACTCACCCAGGGAAGGACTCCCAGAGTCTGACCCTCATGCTGCCCTTATGGGATAGTCCATGGGGCCACTGGCTGCCGAAACTACAACTGAGGTCAGTGGTGTATGGAACAAAATAATAGTTCCCATCTCAAAAGTACATCATGTGAAGCACACGAGCCCCATGATTTCATTTAATTCTCAAAACAACCCTGTACTTGTGTATCACGATTATTCCCATTTACAGATGGAGAGACCCAGGCTTAGAGACGTTACGTAATTTGTGTAGGACACTATGATTCGGAAGTGGCAGAGCTAGTTTTGAACAAGAACCTTTTCCCTTCCAACCTGACCCTTTCATTTTCCCAACTTAACCACGAACAAATTGTACTGCCTTCTGGCTCCTATTTCCTTCCAGAAAATGTCTTTATTGTTTTCTCTCCCCATAACACATGGGTCACGACCCTGGTGTATTGCTGCTGACATTGTCCCTAAGAGATCCATCATATTCATTCTACTTACATGTCCAAACCTTACCCTTCATATATTCCAGCTATCCCTGTCTCCCCCAGAGAGCAATATACCTAGATATTCATGTACATAAAGGAAGGCAGAGGTTTCATTACTTGACTCCAGAGACGGTCCTTAGGTAGAGGGAACTCACTGAAGGAGGAGGTGGCTGTAATATTGTGTCTTAACCTAGCCCTGGTTCTTGAGGTGCCATCCACTTAACTATGTATTTGCCCTCAACAAGCTCTATCTGGCTTCCCTGATGGCTCAGCAACTAAAGAATCCACCCGCAGTGCAGAAGAGATAGGAGACACAGGTTCCATCCCTGAGTCAGGAAGCTCTCCTGGAGAAGGGAATGACAACCCACTCCAGTATTCTTGCCTGGAGAATCCCATGGACAGAGGAGCCTGGTGGGCTACAGTCTATGGGTTCATAAAGAATTGGATATGACTGAGTGATAAGCACACAGCACAAGCTCTATGAGACCAGTCTGCTCAGTCCAATATGGTGGTCATTGGCCACACATAGTTATTCCGATGTAAATATAAAATTCAGTTCCTCAGTTGTACCAGCAGCATTTCAAGTTTTCAGTCACTGGATGCGGCTGGTGGCTACCAAACTGGCCAGCACAGATACAGAACATAACTATCACTGCAGAAAGTTCTACTGGACAGCATGTGTCTAGATAATTCAGACCTCTAAACCCACTTGGAAGCTTTTGTAAACTAGGTTGGATATCTATAAGGTGCAAATGTAATGGATTATGGTTAACTATTTTCCTTACTTTGGATAGCATTTGTTGTTGCTTAGTTGATAACTAGTGTCCAACTCTTCTTTGACCCCATGGACTGTAGCCCAAACTAGGTTCATCTGTCTATGTCATTTCCCAGGCAAGAATACTGGAGTGGATTGCCATTCCCTTCTCCAGGGGATCTTCCTGATGCAGGGACTGAACCCATATCTCCTAAATTAGCAAGTGGGTTCTTTACCACGAAGCCAACAAGGAAGCCCTTGGATGGTAAAGCCTGTACTTTTCAAAATGTGATCCTGTCATTTGGGAATTGATGAGAAACGGGAATCCTCAGGCTCCATCTCAGACCTGAGTCAGGGACTCTCCAGCTTGGGCAGTCTGTGCTTTAACGCTCCAGGGAGTCTGCATGCTTACCAAGCACTAGTACATCCCTCAGTATCCCCTGGTGATTGAATCCAAGGCCTCCAAGGACACCCAAATCCATGGTTGCTCAAGTCTTTTATATATCATGGAATAATAGTTTATATAGCCTATGCACATGTACCTATATACCTTAAATCATCTCTAGATGATTTACAATATCTAACACAATCCCAAAGAAAGGCAATGCCAAAGAATGCTCAAACTACCGCACAATTGCACTCATCTCACATACTAGCAAAGTAATNAGGTGAGACCAAGTGTCCTCCCACCCACAGCCGCTATGCGTCGGCTCCTTCTGCCTCAGCCTCAGACGAGCAGCACCCATAAACTATACATGTACCTCTGTTTTTTTTAATTTTTATTTATTCATCTATTCATTTATGGCTGCTCCAGGTCTTTGTTGCTGTGCACGGGCTTTCTCTAGTTGCGGCGAGCAGGGGCTATTCTGTAGTTGTGATTCGACGGCTTCTCATCGTGGTGGCTTCTTTTGCTGTGGCGCACAAGCTCTAGAGAGCCCTGGCTTCAGTAGTTGCCCCGTGGCACGTGAGATCTCCGGAGACCAGGGATGGAACCCATGTCCCCTGCATTGGCGGGCAGATTCTTAACCATCAGACCACCAGGGAAGTCCCATACCTCTGTGCTCAGTAAATTCTAACTCCACTTTTTAGCTTGATGACCATGGACAAATCATTTCACGTTATTGGGCCTAAATTTTCTCACCTGAAAAATAAAGGCATTGACTGGGGATATCTAAAATTACATTCTCTGTGATACAAATCTAATCTTCCATTCCCATATGCCAACAGCTGACATATGTCCAGTGGTGGACGGGATTATCCCCCCAGATCTGCAGTCACCACGTGGCACTAACTCCAGCCAGTCAGCCCTTCCACTGAGGTCTCCTGCTGAGGCCACCACTTCCCCATCACAAGCCAGGCATGGCACTGCCACTGTCCTCAGCCACAGACTGTGATGACTTTCAGGACAAATCCCGTCGTGCCTCAGCTTCTCACTCCGCCGAATCGCCAGCAGTATCCCAGACCNACTTCCCCATCACAAGCCAGGCATGGCACTGCCACTGTCCTCAGCCACAGACTGTGATGACTTTCAGGACAAATCCCGTCGTGCCTCAGCTTCTCACTCCGCCGAATCGCCAGCAGTATCCCAGACCTCCCAGATTAGGCATCGCCGTGTGGACACTTTAGTCCATGCTGTGCACGGCCCCCTAACCCCCTAACCTCCCCTCCCCCTTCTCTCCCTATCCTTTTACTGTGCCCTCTAGGAATCCTGGTCCACTCTCACTATCTCCTTCACTTTCTTGCTATAAATGAATCCTAGTGTCCCCCCTTCCACCCCAGGATATATTTTCTTGGAAGCCCTTCTTCCTGGTGGAAGAAGTTTTGTCTCCCATATCCAACGTTACTTCAGAATGGAAAGGTGAGTACATACCTTCCTTGCTCCTCTAAGCCAAGAAGCTGTCTCAGCTGTCTCTTTTTGCTTTCAAAATTCCAAGCTCCTTTGAAAAGTTTACCATCAGACTTTGTGACCCTCCCCCTACATACATAATGCCATCATTCCACCAAGTTCCTGGTCACTCCCCCTCCTTCCTGGATGACGAATGAGCATCGTGCTGAATAAGCAGCACGTGTATCACTGAGGCTTTCTCTCTACTGTTGCTGCCGCCATCATTGAAGACTCCAGCATCCATTCCACATCCTAACCTCTTGGTTCCCAGACTTTCCTTGCTCCAGTGAGCTTTTGCTCCACTCACAGGGGCTTTTCCCTAGGCTTGGTCAAACCAATCACTGAATCACCCTCTAAGTGAAGATTTCCAACTCCCACTTTCTGACCATCACCACCCTTCTTGGGGCTAACTCACTCCAGCACTCCCACTCCAGTCATTCTCCAACCTTATCAAGATCTCATTTCATCAAAAAAAGAAAACAACACTTTTTCTTTTTGTCATCTATTGCTGCCACTACTCCCTACGCATGCCTACTTTCTTCCTTGCCCGGCTCTTGATTCCAAAATCCACACTCCAGCCTTCCCCTGGCCAACAGCCTGAAACTTCTGGCTCCTCTCCTTCTGCTGTGCTGATCCAGTAGGCCTCCAGCCTGGTGTCCTAGCCACTTATGCGGAGCCTGCACCAGAGCAGCTGAAGATTGCTGGAGAAAAATGACCGAAATTTGCTGACTAGACTTGCTACAAACATGACCACAAATCTCACTCAACACTGTCAGGAAAACCTACTATACTTCCCTAGAAAATTCAATTTCCCAGTCTCTGAGGAAACCATCACACTTCCTTCTCTCCGCTCGACTTGCCAACACACCCTTCCCTGTCCCGCTCTCCAGCTGATGACCTTGTCATATATTTCACAGAGAAAATAGATTTCTGTAAGATGAGAACTACCTCATCTTCCCATGGACAAGCCCTTCACTGTATCTGCACCCGAACCCAAATACTCTGCCGGACTCTTCCCCAAGTTCAGTTGAAAAAGAATCCTGGCTCCTTACCCAAGGTCAACACTTTCACTGGGCTCGGAACCCATTCTTCTGTGCATTTTGGATAACTTTTTTTTGCAACTTCTCTATTGCATTATCATTTATCCCTCTTTTCTGAGTCATTTCCACCAGCATGCTAACATATCTCCTTTTAATAAATGCTTCCTGGCCCTCACTCATCCCTGGATCCCACTCCTCCCTGGACCCCACTTTGTCTTCATTTTCTTTCTTTTTTTTTTTTTNTGGTTCCCAGACTTTCCTTGCTCCAGTGAGCTTTTGCTCCACTCACAGGGGCTTTTCCCTAGGCTTGGTCAAACCAATCACTGAATCACCCTCTAAGTGAAGATTTCCAACTCCCACTTTCTGACCATCACCACCCTTCTTGGGGCTAACTCACTCCAGCACTCCCACTCCAGTCATTCTCCAACCTTATCAAGATCTCATTTCATCAAAAAAAGAAAACAACACTTTTTCTTTTTGTCATCTATTGCTGCCACTACTCCCTACGCATGCCTACTTTCTTCCTTGCCCGGCTCTTGATTCCAAAATCCACACTCCAGCCTTCCCCTGGCCAACAGCCTGAAACTTCTGGCTCCTCTCCTTCTGCTGTGCTGATCCAGTAGGCCTCCAGCCTGGTGTCCTAGCCACTTATGCGGAGCCTGCACCAGAGCAGCTGAAGATTGCTGGAGAAAAATGACCGAAATTTGCTGACTAGACTTGCTACAAACATGACCACAAATCTCACTCAACACTGTCAGGAAAACCTACTATACTTCCCTAGAAAATTCAATTTCCCAGTCTCTGAGGAAACCATCACACTTCCTTCTCTCCGCTCGACTTGCCAACACACCCTTCCCTGTCCCGCTCTCCAGCTGATGACCTTGTCATATATTTCACAGAGAAAATAGATTTCTGTAAGATGAGAACTACCTCATCTTCCCATGGACAAGCCCTTCACTGTATCTGCACCCGAACCCAAATACTCTGCCGGACTCTTCCCCAAGTTCAGTTGAAAAAGAATCCTGGCTCCTTACCCAAGGTCAACACTTTCACTGGGCTCGGAACCCATTCTTCTGTGCATTTTGGATAACTTTTTTTTGCAACTTCTCTATTGCATTATCATTTATCCCTCTTTTCTGAGTCATTTCCACCAGCATGCTAACATATCTCCTTTTAATAAATGCTTCCTGGCCCTCACTCATCCCTGGATCCCACTCCTCCCTGGACCCCACTTTGTCTTCATTTTCTTTCTTTTTTTTTTTTTAATATTTATTTTATTTATTTTTGGCCATGTGGGGTCTTAATTGCAGCACTTGGGGTGCTTCATTGCAGAGCTTGCAATGGTCTATTGTGGCTTTAAGAGCTCCAGAGCACGCAGGCTCAGTAGTTGCCACACTCAGTCAGGCTTAGTTGCCACAGGATCTGCTATATGGGATCTGCTATATGGTATATGAGATCTTCACAAGAGACTCAGGAGGTTCCAGCCCTGGGTCAGGAAGATCCCCTGGAGAAGAGAATGGCAACCCACTGCAGTATTCTTGTCTGGGGGATCCCATGGACAGAGGAGCCTGGCAGGCTACAGTCCACGGGGTCGCCATGACTGAGTATGCGCCTAACACTTTCTTACTGCCCTGCTTCTCTCTCGTTTGTTGACTCTTCCCTCCCACTTAGAACAGGGACTCCCTCAAGGCAGGGAGCCTGTCTTGTTTAGCACTATCCCCTGCACCTACCACAGGCCTTGCACACAGGAGGAACTTTGCATTTATTGACTGCCTGCCTGAAGGGAGCAATCTGTGGCTAGGTGTGGGGGCAGAGGTGGTGAGGGCAGGCTCTGTCATCTCACTCACTCTGTGCCAGGACTGGCCCTTCCCAGTGCCTGGTGCACAGCCTGTGCATGGGGAATACATGGGATGCATTGTTACATCTGGGAGTCGGATGCTGTCTGAGCAGCCCTGGTTAAAAGAAAAAGAAAGAAAGTGAAGTCTCTCAGTTGTGTCCAACTCTTTGTGACCTCATGGACTGTAGTNCTTATGCGGAGCCTGCACCAGAGCAGCTGAAGATTGCTGGAGAAAAATGACCGAAATTTGCTGACTAGACTTGCTACAAACATGACCACAAATCTCACTCAACACTGTCAGGAAAACCTACTATACTTCCCTAGAAAATTCAATTTCCCAGTCTCTGAGGAAACCATCACACTTCCTTCTCTCCGCTCGACTTGCCAACACACCCTTCCCTGTCCCGCTCTCCAGCTGATGACCTTGTCATATATTTCACAGAGAAAATAGATTTCTGTAAGATGAGAACTACCTCATCTTCCCATGGACAAGCCCTTCACTGTATCTGCACCCGAACCCAAATACTCTGCCGGACTCTTCCCCAAGTTCAGTTGAAAAAGAATCCTGGCTCCTTACCCAAGGTCAACACTTTCACTGGGCTCGGAACCCATTCTTCTGTGCATTTTGGATAACTTTTTTTTGCAACTACTCTATTGCATTATCATTTATCCCTCTTTTCTGAGTCATTTCCACCAGCATGCTAACATATCTCCTTTTAATAAATGCTTCCTGGCCCTCACTCATCCCTGGATCCCACTCCTCCCTGGACCCCACTTTGTCTTCATTTTCTTTCTTCTTTTTTTTTTAATATTTATTTTATTTATTTTTGGCCATGTGGGGTCTTAATTGCAGCACTTGGGGTGCTTCATTGCAGAGCTTGCAATGGTCTATTGTGGCTTTGAGAGCTCCAGAGCACGCAGGCTCAGTAGTTGCCACACTCAGTCAGGCTTAGTTGCCACAGGATCTGCTATATGGGATCTGCTATATGGTATATGAGATCTTCACAAGAGACTCAGGAGGTTCCAGCCCTGGGTCAGGAAGATCCCCTGGAGAAGAGAATGGCAACCCACTGCAGTATTCTTGTCTGGGGGATCCCATGGACAGAGGAGCCTGGCAGGCTACAGTCCACGGGGTCGCCATGACTGAGTATGCGCCTAACACTTTCTTACTGCCCTGCTTCTCTCTCGTTTGTTGACTCTTCCCTCCCACTTAGAACAGGGACTCCCTCAAGGCAGGAAGCCTGTCTTGTTTAGCACTATCCCCTGCACCTACCACAGGCCTTGCACACAGGAGGAACTTTGCATTTATTGACTGCCTGCCTGAAGGGAGCAATCTGTGGCTAGGTGTGGGGGCAGAGGTGGTGAGGGCAGGCTCTGTCATCTCACTCACTCTGTGCCAGGACTGGCCCTTCCCAGTGCCTGGTGCACAGCCTGTGCATGGGGAATACATGGGATGCATTGTTACATCTGGGAGTCGGATGCTGTCTGAGCAGCCCTGGTTAAAAGAAAAAGAAAGAAAGTGAAGTCTCTCAGTTGTGTCCAACTCTTTGTGACCTCATGGACTGTAGTCTACCAGGCTCCTCTGTCCATGGGATTTTCCAGGCAAGAGTACTGGAGTGGGTTGCTATTTCCTTCTCCAGGGGATCTTCCTGACCCAGGGATCGAACCCAGGTCTCCCGCATTATAGGCAGATGCTTTACTGTCTGAGCCACCAGGGAAGTCACCAGGGAGGCCTGATTAACCCTCCACCTAAAGCAGGACTTTCCCTGTATTCAGACATCCCTCTGATGCCAGATGGTCACTGAGCCTTCGAGATCCTCAAACGTTCCCTGAGGAAGCCTAGCAACTGAGAGGGTAGCCTGGGGCCGCTGCCCACAGAGCCTGGCCTGGGCGGGGCCGTCTCCTGCCCCTGGTCAATACTGCATCCTGTGCCCCACCTCCCGGCCCTGTGCTCCTTGACGCACATCCTTGCCTGTTTTTGTTGTCTACTTGGTTCTGTAGTTTATCAATCGGTGAAAAAATAAAAAACAGCCACAGCTGGGGGAAGAACCCTCCACTGGACACCAGGCGAGAACCACAGCAGAGACGGAGCCGCATGAAGCACGCCCTCCATCCGTGCTCTCCCGAGGACCCCCCTCTGGGAGTTGGGGTGCCTCACTGACTGCTGAACATCCCTCACCCTTCTAGGGTCAGGTGCTCCCTTCCCTGGGATCCTAAGGTCATGAAGACCACGTGGTTAGGGATGTGGGTCATTCAGATCTGGGTAAGACTCAGTTCATGTGACCACGGGCAAGTTACCTGGGTCTCTGAGTCTCAGCCATGAAGCAGGGATATTAATAACACTGAGCTCAAGGGATCAGTAAGAAAGTAAATGAGGCTGTGGAGTCAAAGCACCGAGCACAGCTATGGGTATACCAAAAGCCCTCAAGAAATGAGAGCGGCCATGGGTTTTCGGTCCTCCAGTTCCACCCTCTGGCTCCAGAGCCTGGTAACACCCTCTTCCCCATGGTTAGAAGGAAGGAACTTCTCATCGGGCCTCACCCTGGTCTGACTGGGAAGAGAGAAGATTTTTCTTCTGCTGGTACTGTTCCTGGGAGGGGGCTGACCTAGGAGAGTCTGAGAGAGTATGTTCCCAGAGGATCTGGGTTAATCACGCCCACACTCTCTTGAATCTCACAGCTTAACAAGGAGTTAGAACTTACCCAAGTCTTTGTTGATTATGGGGGGGGGGGGACACTGCAATACGTTAGAGCTAAAATGATCCTCCCTGTGCTCCCAGAAATCATCGAGTCCTGCCTTCTCATTTTGCTAATTAGGAAACTGGAAGGACTTCGCTGGTGGTCCAGTGGTTAAGACTCCATGCTCCCAATGCAAGGGGCACAGGTTCCATTCCTGGTCGGGGAACTAAGGGTCTGCATGCTACAACCAAAGATCCTGCATGCTGCAACAAGACCAGGTGCAGCCATTTAAATAAATAAATATATATTTTCTTTTTTAAAAAAAGGAAACTGGAGCCCACAGGCCCCCACAAGATCACAAAGTAAGAGCTGGAGCCTCCTAACTCAGGACAACACCCTGCCCACCTAAGCTTGCTCCCAATTCCCTCCCACTGTAGAAAACCATGTGTAAGGCACCAAACCACAAGGGATTTCACTCCTAAGTGGCTCCATCAAGCCAAAGCCGAGAAACTCTTTCTTTGCTCTGTTTTTCCTCACCGCTTGAGGAAGAAAGTGGTGGAAGGGGATTTTCCAGGAGAGAGGGCAGCACCGTGCCAAGAGGGCTGGCAGTGGAGACCCTGGGCCAGGTTCCTGCTGGCCTCTGCATCCCTGGTCTCTCTTTTTCCATCCGCCCACCCCTCCTTTTTCATTCTCTTCTTTTCTCGTTTTGCCTGGGCTGCCTGCCTTTTCGGCTGTTTGCTCAGAGCTGGGCTCTGTTTGCTGAGCCGTTATTCATTTTCATATTACCTGGGATATTTTCAGCTGCTCCTCTGGGTTTTCAGGAGAATTTCAAGCGGCAAAAAGCAATGTGGGCTGCAAAGGCAAACACACATCCATGACCTCTGAGCCTCACTGGGGAATCTGTGCATCTTATCAGCTGCCTTCCTGACTAGCATGGCCACTGTCTCCTGGCCTGACACTTGGCCCCTCGCCCTGGGCTTCTGGGGAGCAGGGCACACTTTCAGGGAGACAGGCGGCAAGATCTCATAAATCTGAGACTGAGGCAGCGGGCTGGCTTGGGTCAAGGACATGCAAGGCCTTTGACCTTTCCTCCTCTTGCAGGACAGCCTCCCTGCACTGTGGCCGGAACCCAGAGAAGAGCATCTCAGAAGAGCTTTCATCACCTCTCAAACGGGAACAGCGAGGCATCCAGAGCAGCTGATCCCCTCCTCCTCCAGCCAACAGCTTCCAGAAGGCGCTGTTCACTGCTGGTCCTCTGTGTATCCCAGCCCAGGAGTGGCAGCCCAGGGAACAGGTGGGAATGACAAAGGAACGGGCACCAGGGAGAAGAAGGTTGCTCCTCTGGGGCTTGCTGAAGCTTTGCCCCTTGGACTCTATTTACTTGACAAGATCAAAGCCTGAGGAAGAGCTCCTTAATCCTCAGACTGGTTCCCGGTGGAAGGGGGAATCCCTCACATTAAGGGGGGGGGGCGCACCAAAGGGCACAAGCAGTCAGAGGAACCTGGGGTATAAGATCAGATCTTGACTGAGTCTTGGCTGGCCCATGGATTAGTCATGTGACCTCAGCAAGTCAAATGTTCAACATCTCAGTCATCTCAGTTAAAAACCTGGAACAAAGACCCATCTCAGGGTTAATGGGAGCATCAGTAAGTGGTGAAGGGCTTCGGAAATGTCATAGATTACTCAGCCAGAGTCAGACATTCCATCAGCGGATCAATCATCCAGGATCGAGAATCAGCCCCGTCAAGACAGATGCGGTGCCATTCTCACGGCCCCGAACTCAGAGACCCAGAGGAACCGCGGCTGCCGGCTCTCATCTCTGCCCGTCCTCCAGGCCTCCGTGCAATTTGTTCCAAATGTTCCAGGAGACTAGGCGAGAGGCCTGGGTTATTGGATGTCAGGTTTAATAAAAGGCCCTGAGCGGCTCTGGGCTTGTCATGCTCTCTGGCTTTGTCACCATAGCACTGGCGGCTCTGGCCCTGAAACTCCAGGCGCTAGACATCAGGAAAGCAAGAGCGGGTTTTATCAACAGGCCAAGGGGCGAGTGGGGTGCATCTGTCCGGGGGGACAGCCAGTGGCAGCCTCCCCATCAGCACACTGGGCCCCTCCGTGGCTCCAGCTGCAGTTACCTCACTTCTGGGCTTCGTGGGCCGAGTGAGTGGAGCCAGGAACAGGCCCATGAGCTGCAGCAGGGCCTGCAGAGGAGATGACTCCTTAAAGAGCTGGGGTGTTTTTTTTTTTTTTTTCTCTCTTGAGGAAGTCATCAAGTTACTGCTAGCCTTCCCTTAACTCGGCTAGTTTTGTGATAGGGCAGACATGGATGGACTGAGTAGAACTGAAACCAGAGCCTCGGGGGTCAGGAACCAAGTCTCTTCTGAAAACCAAGCTCCCCGCAGAATATCTAAGGCACAGAGGAAAGGCTGAAATATCTAAGGGGAGAGGTTGGAAGCTGAGCCAGGCATGCACTCCAGGTGCAAATGGTGGGAGAGAAAGTCCACTCAGAAAACTCGAACACAAAACACATCCGAGAAGTCCAGAAAGAGATTATGAATCTCTTCACCCATAGAACACAGTGGACAAATGGGAATGTGTTCTCATAAAGGCAGAAGCAAGACAAAAGACTGACAAAGAAGGTGTGTATATAGCCCAGAGCCTGCCTAGAGCCCAGTCTGAGGGTAGCATCCTGTGGCCACTGCCGTAGCGGGTAAAAGATGACACAGCCAGGGCAGCAAAGTTATTCACATCTCACTGTCCCTCAGCCCCTAGAAGCAACACCGGTCCCCTGTGCAGGACACAGAAATCATGCTACTGGGCCTCATTGTCTAGAAACTTCTGTTTCATCCTCAAGCCAGCAAAGGCTCCATCTCTTTGATCCCAGCTGAGTGAGAGCCCCTGACCGGACTGGAAAACTCTTCCCCTGGGTCAGACGTCACTCGCCCCAAATAGCCCATGCCTGTCACAGACCCAGAGCCAGGCGCCCAAGAGTAGGAGAGAGGGTGTCCGTTCTGGTTTCCATGTTTCTTCCTATCGTCCTATTTTGGGAGAGAGAAAATGAAAGAGCATCTAGGAAGCTGGGCAGGGAGCGAGGCACCACTTGTTCCAGTTTGCTGCTCAATGAACTTCCAGGCTGGGGAGGCTGCACTGGCTTTCCAGACCACGGCGAGTAACACGTGGCTAAGTACAAAATAAAGATTTTTCCAAGGCATCTGTTATCCTCTCATTATCCTCTACCCCACCAGCCAGTTCACAAGAGTCTAGACCATAAGTGAATGGGGATTTTAAGCTTGAGAATGCACTCTGAATGAAGATAGGATGCCAGGGCTGGGGACAATTTGAGAAACCACCCAGTGGGGGAGAGACTGACAAACGCTATATTAAATCCCCCGGGGACTTCAGCCCAGATCCTGGGCCTTTAGGATGACGCGCGGTGGGGCGCGTGAGGGCAGGATCAGACTCAGCCACTCGCCTCCTGCAGAGGGAGGACCACACTGGGGTCCAGGAGCAAAGCATGTGGATGTCACTCACCTGGTTCTCAGGATCCCTCCTCGGGATTTAGCAAGGTTGGGTTACATCTAGAGGCATCAGGAAATCCAGAAACACTGAGCTATTCAAATACTAGACCTTGAAGCCTGGGGGTAGAGCTGCTCTCCTACAGGTTCCTCGAGGGCCAGAGAGATTATTAATGGGGGGAGGGGATGCGCAGAGGCAATGGGGGAACAGTCAGGACCCCGGGACGTTCTCCCCTCCATCGCCTGTCTTGTTTGCTGTCGCATCTCTTGTGCCAATGACAATGCCCAGCACAGAAGAAGAACTCAGTAAACTAAAAGAAAATTAGATGAATACGAGCAAGAATCCTGATCTCTAGGAAACTATTTATTAGCCAGTCCTTCCTGGGAACTTGCCAAAACAAAACCCAACCCAAGGACTGCCACCACCCCCTGCCTCCACCCCCAAGATCTAAGAATGCCTACATCTCTAAGTCCCAGAATCCTGAAGGACACAGGCTACCAAATGCACTTGAAGAGACCTTGGCCATCCCACCTCCTTCTAGCCTCACTCTCAGTCCCATGCTGGGCAGTGGACACCATCTACCTCCATCAACTAAACACACACGTAACCAATGGCCAAGGGATCTTCCCCTCAGAGATTTGTCACATCTCTGCGAGTGAGAGCAGATGGGCTGGATTCTCCAGCCCTGGCATTAATTGTAGCCCATGTGCTATGATTACAAAGCAGAATTAAATGACACGCCAAATTAAAGAGTTATTTTTTCTAATAAATATTTTGCATAGGATGTGTTTATAATGGCATTAATTATTTATGCTGCCATATAGAGAAAGCATAAATATAAAGAGAGAGAGAGATCAGACAGTTCCTGTAGGAGAAATAAAATGAAAATTTCCATCAGGATGATGAATACCTGCGGGGTTCTTCGGGGGTAACTTTGGGCTGGGGTTGGGGGGAGGGTGGAGAGAGAGGGACAGCTCGAGAACAAATCTGACAAACAGTTATCAAGGCTTTTGAGGGAGGAAGACGTTAGAAATGAAAGTGAGTACAGAAAGCTTAAATATTTAATACCTGCATTAATTCTAATTCACACTTTCTTTATTTTTCAGATTAAAAATTTACAAGAATTCCCATCTCTTTCATCCTTCTCCTCTCGCAAGACACTTCTCGGCCAGTTTCAGGGACCACATATCGCAGTACCCTGGTAGAAAAGGGCATGTGAGGGTAGCACCTCCATCCCACCCCCACCACATGGCACCTTCCTCCACTGGCAGTTCCCCCAGTGCCACCCTAGGAAGCTACAGTTGTTGGCCTCTGGCGCCAGAATGACTGATGGAACCAAAGCCACTTCCTGGCCTCCTCAGCTCATCCCAGAGACGGCCACGGAATTCTCAGAGATGACGCAGCCACCTTGTGGGTTTAAAGTGCTCGCCCATGTGCAGACCTTGAAGGCAGAGAAGAAACACCATCACTGAACTGATTCCTCCTTGAAGCAAGAGATTTCTGTCACATAGAGCCCAGACCCCCTGTCCTCCAGGAGNTAAAAAAATCTAGACTAATCTGTTACACAGTATCTTGAATTTTTGTTGTTCTTTCTGTCATATTTATCACATTTTCCTCTGTGTTTATTTTTTAAACTATTAATTGGTTTCACTAGCATCAGAAACCCACTCCAGTATTCTTGCCTGGAGAATCCCAGGGACAGAGGAGCCTGGTGGGCTGCTGTCTATGGGGTCACACGGAGTTGGACACAACTGAAACAATAGCACAAGAACCAGCAGAGAATTGAAGCTTAGGTTTGAAGGAATCCATTAGACACTCAGGGAATTATGAGGACTAAAATTTATAAGACAGAAGACTAGAAGACCTGAAGAAAGAAATATTGCTCTAGCTGCTGAGGTCAGTCTCCAACTCACTAATTACATCCAGGACACTGAAGATGATCCAAAAAAATCTCTGTTTTTTTTAAAATATGATTCCTTATAATAAATCATGCTGCTGCTGCTGCTAAGTCGCTTCAGTCATGTCCAACTCTGTGCGACCTCAGAGATGGCAGCCCACCAGGCTCCCCCGTCCCTGGTTTTTAAAATATCAAAGGGTTTAGCAAACAATCACTGTGATCTATTGTGGTTCAATCAACCCTCTTCTCCTCTCAATACTAACAAAATGTCAGTGGGTCAGTGGGATTCCAAGTTTAATCTCAATGCAATCACACTGGCACCTTATACTACTTGCTTTTATAGTAAGAGATTAGGACTACACATCTATATGGATAAGCAATTAGTTTTAGGATCAAGGAATAAAATTCTATTCATATGAAAGTCTCTAATAGTTATCACATAGTTTTATGATCTCTATTATTTGATATCAAAATAATAATAGTATAGGAAAATACTTTTCAGCATTCAACACTCACAACTCATAACTTTTTTATTTCATTTGTGACCTGATTTGCAAAGATGAATTTAAAAATGTTTGACATAAGGGTTATAGGAAAATAAGCACAATCAAAGGGAAAGCCACGTGCCTTTTCTATTCCAACCTAAGAATTATTCCTGCAAAGCATTCTAAAAATGATATCTCTTTTCATTTATGAAATATTTTACCTTAATGCCAGTATCACTTCCAGAAGTGACTTGAGGACACATTTCATTCTTGATTTTTTTCCATCTTATACATGAGACCTTTCATGTACATCAAATAAAGGAGCTAAATGGATTAGGACTTTACTATCAATGTAATACGTCCATGTTAATAATAATCTTCCTTCATCAAATCCTACTCCTTAAACTGGTTCTTTTTAGCAGGTTAAAAGCATTTAGTACTATTGTTTATACACTAATACATATATTTTGAGGGAAGGAGAAAAAGGAAAGAAAATGATGAGCACTTGGAATAAGAATATGTGTATTTTGGAAGATGGACTTATAAATTCAGACAACATGAGCTGACTCTGGCTTTGGTACCTAATGTGCATGATCCTCACATATCACATAACACCCTTGAGTATAGGAATGCTGATATGTAGAATGAGAAGGAAACGCATAACTCAAACAATTTGGGTGGAGGTTTAATGAGTGACCTATCTAAGAGCTAGACACATGCTAAGTACACAATGATAGTGCTGCATTAACAAAATCCTATTGTTCCCACTCAAATTTCTCACTTTTATTCTACAAAGTCCCAAATGTATCATTATATTCAAACATAGCATTTTTTATACTGTTGTACCCCACAGTAGGTAATTAGGTACACATCCTAAACAAGTGTTAGAGATTGAAAGCAACTGATACAATTTGGTAAAACTATATCTGCATATCTATAAAAGGGTCTTTTATTACAGAACTTTATTTTCAAAGCAGGAATAAGGCATTGTTCTTCCAACAGTGTCTCCAAAGTATTTTAATTCTTCTATGGTTCTTTTATTTTCCTTTCTGGTTTCCTTTGTAATTGTTTGCTTCCTCTTTGGTGGAGGCCACCAGAGACTGAATTAGACTGTTTCATTTTGAAGGGGATCCACACAATTTTTAATAGCAGCTTCTTCAGTTCTTGCTAGACTGCCAGGGATTTTCTCAGGCTATTACAATACCACCAGCGGTGACACATAGCATGCTCTGCAGGAATCAGATTTTCCTGCTCAGAGATTTTTCTCCCACTTTATGTATAATTTTATATATTTTTCTATGCCATCTTTAAATCTATGAAAACATATGCAAGAATGTCATGCATAACCAGAAAACGATAGCCTAATTTGGGCTTTAAGTATTCATCTTACAAAACAGCAATTTTCAGCAGTCATCTTTGAATGACACATTGAGGAGTCTCCTTTGTCAGAGATCTTTCGTTAGTAAATACTGTTCCATTGCCACCCAAACTGTTTCTTGCACAGTGTGCATAGACACTGAGTCTCTGTTATGCATTAATGAAAAATAAGCATGAGCTATTCATAAAGATTAACCACTGGCAGCATCGAAGGCAAAAACACTTTTTTTCCCTGCTGTTGACGTCTATAAGAGGGTCTGCTATGGACCAAAACACAGAATTGCTCTTAATGTTGACAACAGTGTAGTGAACTGACTTCTGAAGAAATTGGCCATGAAAAGAAGACTCAGAGAAGAAAATGATGAAACAACAGCTGGTTTCTCTGTGGATGAAATCTGTCTCCTCCAAGATACTTTTTCCACCCACAGACATATATATTACTGTCATTACTGTAGGCTCATAAAAACCTTAACCTCCAAGAGGCTGATGCCATTACATATAACAAACTATATAAAAACTGTGCACTTCTGTTTACTATCAACAAGAAGTGAGGGGATAAAATTTATTTTAAAAAATACCATTGAAAAATCATATAGGCATATAATAAAAGCTGTATATATCGCTACTTAGAAAACTGTACTACATTACTGAAAACAATTTAAGAAGGTATAAATAGTTGATGTTCCTGTATTGAAGACTCAATTGTGTAAAGATATCAAGTCCTCTCAAATTGACCCGTAGATAAATATAACGTTCGACTCAGTTTTAGAATTTTTTAAAAGAACTAGCAAGTTGAATTTAAAATATATATGCAAAATGCAATAGGGCTAGACTAGGCAATAAGATACTGAAGATAAAGAATAGCACTTGAAAACTTTTCTAACCAAATATCAAGATTTTTTATAAAATTTTCACTAAAGCACAGTTGTAATGTCACAAGGCTATACAGAACTATAATCAGCATGGAAAGTTCAGAAAGCAACTCACACATTTATGAGTAAAGTTGGTCCCATAAAACAGTGGGAGAATGACAGTCATTTCAATAAATTAAGCTGAGTTAGTCATTTAAAAAATAATCTTGATTCACTTCTCCCACAATCCACAAAAACATCACCTCCAGGTGGATTATAGATTGATATATGACAGGTAAAACAATAAAGATTTCTAAAAAATAACAAAGACAAGTACTTTTGAGAATATTTTAAAAGAGAAGATTATAAATATTTTCTCAATGTGTCTAATTAAAAACTTTATCCAAAGACATAGTTAAATTATTCAAAGGCAAGCCACAGATATAAGAAGATATATACAGATCATTAACAAAGTACTTGCATTCAGAATATATAGAAATGCCTATTCATCAAGAAAAAGAAAGAAGCTGCCATTACAAATGAGTAAAGACGCATGGTACTTAGCGACTTCACAAATTCAGATACAACTATGAACTGTATACTTGAATTATATATAATAATCATACAATTAAATTATATTTGATACAATTATGAAAAGCTACTAGACCACACTAGTCACATGGAGATAAAAACTAAAACCGCATTGAGATACCATCACACACATAAAGAATGGCTAAACTTAAAAAAAATCTATTCCATTGCAATATTTCATGTATCTAATATTTAAAAACTGAAAAGCTTACTCATGGAATACAAAGTTATCTTAAGAAGAGGCAGGGTGGGTTCTACTGGGATGGTGCAAGGGCACAGTTTTGTTTGTTTTCTAATCTGGGAAATGGTTACACTTCTATGTTCACTTTGTGAAAATACACTGGGCTGAACAATCATGATACATGCAGTTTTCTATTTATTTTTAAAATCGAGAAAAGGAAGAGAATAGTAACAACTCTATTTTTTCCTTACCTTAAACCCACTGTATTGAAGTATGATTGGCATATAAAAAGCTTTACATATTTAATGTATGCAACTTGATGAATTTGGAAATAAGTATATACCCTTGAAACCATCACCGCAACCTATAGCATAAACATCTACATCACCTCTGGAAGTTTCCTTCCACCCTCCTCATTTATTACTATTTTTTCTCAAGAAAGTTTCTATTATGGGACATAGAGAAATGAAATATTCCAAAAGAAGCTAATTTTCAGAAAAGTGGATTTTCAAAATACATGGTCATGCAGTGCTGGGAATAAAATATGCATAGAAAAAGTGATGAAGGAGAAAGGAGGAGAAATGCTGTATTGCCTGACCCTAGAGAATAAAGAAATGGGATTTGAGACAGATAGACAGCTTGGTTTTAGGAAAGAAAACAAATTTTTTTCTCCATATTAGCAGAGTGAATTCACTCTGTAAATCTTTCACCCTCAAATGTATCTAAACCTTTCTTCCTGTAACTATAACTTCATGCATACCATTCTCCTGAGGAAATGATTTTCTGAATTTACTACCTGCTGTGTAATATATTGCTTTCAGTTTGGGGTCTTAAATTAGCCTCTCATGTTTTGAGATCCTGTCTCTTAATTCTTCTGTATTACAAGACTCAACCACATGTCTGTTGCACTGTTTCAGAGGCTAGAGTCCTCATCTTTTCACCCTGTCTTCATTGGACAGCCATGTTCTTTCTCATTTTTAGTACACTTTTCTTGATTTTAGCTTATCATCTCTGTATACATTCCAGCACCATTCTATACACTTTGACTGATAATATCTAAATAATCCCAAGGGGAGCTGCATCCTGATATTATACAGTTTAAACAAAACAACATTGTGCATAGTTTCAGTATGTTTTTGACTGCCACCCTCTGTTTTTGTCTTTTTAAATACACTAGCACTTTGAATTAGATGTTTTCAATATATTTTATTTTTGCTAAATCACTTCTTATGTGAGATAAGAGGTAATTCAGAAATATTTTTAATAATTATTAAAATAGAAATACTATTATATAAAAGGGCTTCCTAGGTGGCTCAGTGGTAAACAATCTGCCTGCCAATGCAGGAGACATAGGAGACGTGGATTCAATACCTGGGTCTGGATGATCCCCTGGAGAGGAAAGGGCAACCTACTCCAGGATTCTTGCCTAGAAAATTTCATGGACAGAGGATCCTGGTGGGCTACAGTCCACGGGGACTCAAAGAGATGGACATGACTGAGGGACTAAGCACACACTCAATAAATAATAAATCTCCATGGTATAGGAGAGTGTGTTCAAAACTTGAGTAATCAATTGAAATTCTGTGGGTGAATTACAGCTACAGGTTCCCAGGTCTCACAGAGAACTGCTGAACCATAATCTCCAGAGATGGAGGATCAACACTTCAACAAACACTTTACATGGTTTTATTTATTTATTTATTTGGTTGTTTTAGAAACACTGGATTTTGAAATAGATTGGATCTTGGTTTGTATGATCATTGGTGAAAGTGTTAGTCACTCAGTCATGTCTGAGTCTTTGGGACCTCATGGACTATAGACTGCCAAGCTCCTCTGTCCATGGACTTCTTCAGGCAAGAATACTGGAGTGAGGAGCCATTTCCTTCTCTAGCAGATCTTCCTGACTCAGAGATCGAATCCAAGTTTCCAGTGTTACAGGCAGATTCTTCACCATCTNTTAAACCACACAGATCGCTAAGCAATGTGAAGCTCTGCTCACAAACAACACAGCGTACTCTATTGCTTTTGCCCAAAGACACCTACTAATAAGCTCTGGAGATGTAGTAGCCTGCATTGTGCCTCTTTTTTAAGAGAGCTGCTTGATAATTAGCAGATGCATACCCAGCCTGTCACCCAGGGGCACCAGCAGCAAAATCCTAGTCTTCCTCTCCCCACCCCCACGATTCGGGCTAAAGCTGTAATGTCAAGAGGGAAAAACAGGATCCTTGGATTCTTATTGTTGACTGCCACACAGACTGGGAGGAAGCATCCCTGAAACTCAAAATGACATGCAGTTACCTTAAAGCTAAGAGGAGAAATATTAGCAGCGACAACATCAAAAGAAGCTTGATAGGTGTTAAAGGGGCACAAGGCTTAAGTGGGGGAGGAGATGCCATCTCAGCTGCTTGATATTACCCAGGAAGACCCATATCAGAACGTGCATGATACGGTACTTCCCTGAAAACACTAAATACATTTAATGTTATGATATATAGCCTCAAAGAGTTTATAATAATCCAGTGCTAGTGTTAGTTACTCAGTCGTGTCTGACTCTTGACAACCCCACGGACTATAGCCCGCCAGGCTTCTCTGTCCATGGGATTTCCCAAGCAAGAATACTGGAGTGGGTAGCCATTCCCTTCTCCAGGAGGATCTTCCCAATCCAGGGATCGAACCTAGGTTTCCAGCACTGCAGGCAGATTCTTTATAGTCTGAGTCAACCAGGGAAGACCATGATAATACAGCTACCCTCTAAATTTGCTTCCAAGTATCACCCTTGGTACACTCCTTTATTCTACTGTTAGTCTGGGGTTGTCTAACTTTTGGCTGACACAAGGAAATGGAACAAGAATGTAGTTGGAAGTCAGAGCGTGACCGGAAGAAATAAAGGCAGATCAATCACCTGCAAATGCCCTTAGCCCTTACACTCTATCACCTGCTGCTCCCCCTGCAAGGCTCCCCTCCCCTACCCACCCCTCCCACCCACCAGAGGCCCAGGCTCAGATTGTGACCGTTATCAGTCACTTAGGTCTCCAGGAAGGAACTATGTGACTGGAAGGATATCGCATCTTATCAGAAATGAGTATCCACAAGCAAATCACAGAAACTAAACAGCACTTAAAAGATTAAAGGAAATAAATACAAGCCACATAAATGGTATTGAAAAAAATCACTTAGAGGTGATATGCATCTCTCAGCAAGCAAGCAGGCATTCTGTTCTTGACCTGCATTTATCTTCCCTTCGTAGGAGAGGGGCCAAGCATCCCAGGCAATGGTGGAGTAGAAAGGGAGTAAGATTAAGAGAGAGAGATTGTGTATGGGTCTAAGTGCACTTTTGCACTTTCCCCACCTTGGGATGGGGTAGAAAGTCTTGCGTTGACTACCCATGT
>SJYW01009559.1:588453-598662 GCA_006410735.1 Raphicerus campestris | reverse complement strand
GGGGCAGGGTAGGTGGGGGTGGGGGGCAGGGAAATGTCTCCAGCTTAAATATACGAACGCTGTGTAATGGAGACCATTACACGTGGCTTAGATCCCACTAGAGGAGCCGTGATCACTTCTGCCTCCTAAGTAGGATATAAACCATATTTAATTATTATCCTTTTATATGGATTCCATCAATTTCTGCATATATAAGGAAAGCAGACTGAGGAAAACTTTTAGTTAAGCTATAAAATATAATTTTCATTTCATGGCTTCTGTGACTACATGAGAGGAATAAAAATTGAATTAAAAAGGGAGACTTACTTCGGTGAAAGACAAGTATCAAAGGAATGGGCTACTAGCTCATGCCAACACACATGTCCACGTTCACAGTTAGTCTGGTTTCTGGCTAATTATAATACACCTCTGTCTCCGGCATTTCTACTAAGGTCCTTCTGCTGCAGAAGCAGTAGGAAGATAAGATCTTTTAAAGGAACCTGACTTACCAGCTTCTTTAAAACACAAACAAGTTCAGGAATCCAATGTGGAATTTTTATAGGAGCTGCACTCCATCCAGTCTCTGAGTACTCATAAAATTCAAGGGCTTGTTTTTGCACATCCCTAAGTATAACACTTAATGTGCTGTTGTAACTTCCCAGTGCTCGCTTGTCTAATAGGCACTGAATCTAACAATTTTACAGTTTGGGAAGACTCAGTGCTAGAAAAATGTCAGGCAAATCTAATGAGCCTTCAGATCCCTTGGTTTGCGCTGGAGTTTAATTTAAAGTTACAATGATGTTTTAACATGTTTGCTTATACTTGACTAAAGAGGATTCATTATTTCAATGACATAACCTCCAGACAATGTTCTGGGAATTGATTTAAGATGTGGTGGTAATTCCAACAGCCTTAATGCAGAGCCGAACATCTGTAACAACATTTTACTCAACTTTTCATCGGCACTCTTTTCTAAGCAAAAGCAAGGCAACGTCTTCCAGAAACACTGGCCAGAACTCCGGGCTCCCTTCAAGATGATCATATACTTTACTGCATTTTTTTTTTTAAAAAGAGAAACTCCTTGCTTTATTGGCCTAGCCAACTTGCAAACACTGTGTCAAGGTTCATCAATGCCGCTTCACGGGCACTTTGAGTAAAATGGGACAATAATTTCAGCTTGCCTACATAGTCCAGAGCTGACCTGTGTTGGACCCAACTCTCAGCTCCAGCCTGGGGCACATTCCTTTGTCCCTGTTTCCTCAACAGGGTTTAGGGGGATGATGCCCTCTGAGACTTAAAGGTGAGTTTGTTGGCTGCAGTTAAAAAATAGTTCAAAGCAAATAAACTCGGAAATGTAATAAAAGGCAAACAACCCATAAACATGAGTCAACTGGCTATCTCCATTACGTTATTAATCACCACATCTGGAGAAACCCACATCTGCACACACTTAGCAGATCATTAGTAATGTCATATTCACACTGGAATCACTCAGAGTAAGAGGCATGCAAAGTGGTTTGAACGCAGAGGCATAGGACTAACAGGGCTTCCGACTGGAGTCCTGTGCAAGCTGCTAGTTTGGGGGGAGGGTAGTTTTAATGATTATTTATCATTTTGTATGGATTTTCTCTTTGGTATTTTGCTGCCCAACAAGCTAGATGCATGCTGAAATCCACGGTAGCACATCTTCCTTCTCCCCCTGAGCTCAGCATGTTAAGGTAGAACATTAAGGGGTGCAGTTATTAAAAACTGGGATGGATTCCAGAGCTCCTTCACCTGGCTCGGTCACCAGCTGAGAATTGTGAGCTGTGTTCTTGAACTCAAATGGGTCTTTGGGATAGCGTGATCTAGCTCCAACCTTGACTGTCAAACAATAACAAGAAAAGAAAGCTGAAATTAATCCTTTGTGAAATTTTTCATTGGAAAAGCTCCAAACCAGTTTTCACATTGAACAAAATTATATTTTTAAATTAAAATGGAAGTTTCTCTCCTCACAGCTAAATTGCAGGGTTTCCCCCTCCCCCCACCCACCCAATGACTTCTTGAAATTCTTTTCACTGCATTATTGTCATCAATGTCAGATGGGATAATGTGTCAGCAGACAATCTTCTTGTGTCACCATTTCCCCAAATATACAGAGTTCCTTTCTCCCCTCATGATATATACACAGAAACAGACAATTCAGTTTTGCAGAAAGACCAAACTCATCTTCTAAAACCTGCTAAAATGCATCCTGCTGAATAATCATTAGAATCCAAGTCATCAACCCTCAATGTGAAACTATCGTTGCATCTCAAACCACTGGCTTGGTTAGCTCCCATGGTTGTGATACCGCTGCTTAACTTGCATTAAATGCCAGGGGTCTGCCATTCCTAAGAAAGGGTGTTGTTGTCTCATCTCCTTGTATGGTGAGTGATGTCAGTGAGAACTGGGCGTGTATTTTCAGCCTTTCAGGACGTGAATGTTGTTTTACTAAAAATGGCAACTTATGAAGTTGTGGGACTAGAGATTGAACAAGTGTGCTTCCTATTTCCTGGGTTTATCAAACTTCCCTTCCTCCCAAGAAAAATCAAGTAAGTTGTAGTAATACAGTCACTTTTCAACAAACTGATTCATGATAGACAAAACTCCCAGGCTGATTCAACCTCTCTATAGGATGACTGCCTCAGACTTTCACTAGGAAATCTGGGCTAGCAAACTCCAAGGTCTTACCGTGTAGCCAGGAAAGAGAAATCCCTGGCTTGCAGCACACAATGGCAAAGGGAGGTTTCCTGTCTTATAATTATAGACCACCAGAACCCTGGCTGTCTACCACTCAAACCAGACAGGTGAGAGGGTATGAATGTTCCCATAAGCAATGAAAGCAAAGTAAGAACAACAAATGCCAGATAAATAACCCATCCTGTGAGTTTGGTCATATAACTGCTATAAAGGAGCACTCAATGATTGTTTCAGGATAAATCTTGTGGTGGGAATGCTATGCACCATCAATGAGGCTGAGCAGCTACAATAAAGTGAGACAGGCATCTGAGCCAAGGTCTATGCCTACAATGTCAGTAGGCAGCTCAAGAACATGGGGAAATTAAAGTGGGTGATATCCTGGAAGTGAGAGTTTCTGGTCTGACAACCTAGTGTCTGTGTATGTGTGGTCTGACAACCTAGTGTGTGTGTGTGTGTGTGTGTGTGTGTGTGTGTGTGTGTGTGTGTGTGTGTGTGTGTGTGTGTGGTCTGACAACCTAGTGTGTGTGTCACGCTCAGTAGCATCTGACTCTTTGTGACCCCCTGGACTGCAGTCCACCAGGCTCCTCGGTCCATGAGGTTTCCCAGACAAGAATACTGGAGTGGATTGCCATTTCCTTCCCCAAGGGATCTTTCCAACCCAGGGACCAAACTCACATCTCTTGCTTGGCACCACTGCTCCATACTTCACCAAGAAGTTTGGTGAAGATTTTGCAGTATTATTGATAAAATCAATTCCCCCAAAAGCTGATTTGTTTTGAAACATCATGGTGAATATTAATACAGAGTTCATTAAAAGATGAAGGCTGCTCCCTACCCAAAGCAATGTGAACACTAATAATATCACCAACACAATATTCATAACTCTCTACAACTGGATAATCACTTTACCATGTACAGTATCAGGCAGGATCATTTTACAACTTCTAGTTGAGAAACAGTAAATACATTTAACCTAGAGGATGGAGGCTGGAAACAACAATGACCTGTTACCATGTAAAATGAGGGTGGAAAGAGTCCCCAAGCTGCCTGAGCCCAGGCATGGGGAGCAGCTCCCCATGCGAGACTGAGGGGGCAGGGAAGGGGAGGCTTGTTGGAGCTTTTTCATTTCTGGCTTTTGTGAAGCTAATAGGAGAATGGGGAGGGAGACTTTCAGGAACAATGGGTTATGTAGAAGTTAATCACAGGGTATATTTCTGGCTCTATTCACTGCCTAGGAAACCTGAATTGTGTAAGTTTGAGGCCATCAACACAAGAGTAATGAAAGAATTCAGCTCCTGCATGGGAGAGAGAAGAAATATTATATAAATACATTAACAGAATCCACATGACCTGGTTTGTAATGTTCTCTACAGAAATACTGTGGCCTAACAGATCCTCGAGAATCAAATTTGGTGGAGTAGATATACCTTCTGTACCGACACATCCCATCTCAAACCACAGCCTCCTGTTCTATATGCATCCTGGTTAGAGTCCAACATTCCCCAGTCTCCTGTATCTAGAATCTCACTCAAATAAAAACTAAAAACCTGACCTGTCATTACAACTTGCCCAGTACTCTTGCCCTGCTCAGTAATCAGTAGAAAATTTCTGTGGGCAATCCAGCTGCCTTTGGTTCTTTTCTTTTTTTTCTTGGAATAACTGTCTCCATCACCTCAAGGGCAAAGAAAAATCTCAAGAAAAGATTACAATGTATAAGCTTCTTAGAGAAGAAGACAGAGAAAACAAGGAAAGTTTAAAAGCAAATACACAATGGAAATGAGAACTACAAGAACGTCTTTGAATTTTCAGTATGGAGTTCAGAGTTGGGAAGACAGTAGAAGAAAACTTATACTTTGAATCAAACAGAAAGAAAATGTATAGGAGTTCAACCAAAACAGCCTCTTCTCAACTTTCCTCTCCTTCTCTCTCTGCTTGCTACTCCCAATGCCAATATGATGGTAAAAGCTTTGAGGTCAAAAAGTGTGTCTTACTTCTTTCTGCAACCCTGACACGTGTAGTACATGTTTTGTGGGGACAAGCTTCAGAATAAGGATGAAATCTGCCAAGTTCCTGGCACCAACAGCTGCCGTCTTTCTTTTTATATTTCTCAAGTTCTGGGATCAGCAAACTATACTATGGAACATATTTATGTAGAGCTTATAAGCTAAAAATAATTTTTACATTTTTAAGTGGTTGAGGGGAAATCTAAGGTGAATAATATTTCATAACACATTGAAATGATATGAAATGAAAATTTCAGTAGCTCTAAATAAAGTTTTATCGTTACATGGCCACAGTCATTTGTTTACCTAGCATCTCTGGCTGTTTGCACTCTACAACACAGAGAGAAATAACTGCAATTGAGACTGTGTGGCCTGCAAAGTATTGCATATTTACCCTTGATAGCAAAGGTTTGCTGATTCCTGCTCCTATCTTCTCACATTTTCTTAGCTTTCCAGTTTTCAAAAAGGACAATGCTCTTTCCAATCTGCCAAGATAGCCAGACGATGAAAGCAACACATACGGAACTCACTTCCAACGCATAGATGTGGAAAAGTCAGGAGGGAAGGAAGTGTTAATAGTTTAGAGCCTCGAATGTCCTTCCCACCAAATCTGCTATTTGTCCGGCAGGCTCCCTTGCCTTGGGGGAGACCAGTCAGGTGAGTTTCTCATTTTTCCATGCGAGCTAAGTTAGAGCCCTCCACCGTGCACTTTGAGAATCAAGGCCAACCACATCCACCATGAGCAATTCCTCGGAGCTGTCAGTGTGTGCTCCAAGTCCACCCGGCAAGAGCCCATCCAAGACAACAGATTCACCATTAGACTAGATATGTTGAAAATATACAGCGTCAACCTTTCCCCAGCTAGCTCAGAGCGATATATAGATGATTATTTCAACCGTCAGCTGCCGCATAGATTTAAACCCCTGCACAATAACTCCCGGATTCATCTGCCCCTTGTCAAACTTGCACAGCTTTACTTGGAGGATACGTGGTATGGCAGTTTCACTGTGAACCCAGAATGATCCAGACGGCTGCTGTCTTTTTGTTAACAGGACGCCAAACTGATGAGTTTGTAATGCATTTCTTATCAAAAGTACTTTCAGAAGAGAAAATGTGCCCCATACGTTTGGCTAGAAGCTTACATCGACTAGATTATGGGCTTAATCAGACCATCTCTGTGATTTTCTTGGGGAAACGGATAACTTCTGCATTCATCCCATTGAAATCACCTTATGCCCATAAGAGATGTATTTATGAATTTATAATTATTCTTGATTTTTCCCCTCCTGCAGTATACTTAATAAAAATCATCAGCTGGAGTCTATGAAGCTATGGTGCTTAATAGGGTCAAGCGTGCTAGTATATTTTTTAAAGTTAATGCTGTTCTTTTTGAGCTGTGTGTCTGAAATGATCATTGTGAATAAAGGTATTGTAATTTTCAACTCAAATGTTTAACAAAGACAAAATGAACCGTAATGGAATTTATGGAGTCTGTGAAGGAACTCTCTAATATGGTTTATTATCAGATAGATTTGGATTTACTGTAGGACAAACTGGTCTCTCTGAAATGTATCAAGAGACAATGCCTGGAAGGTGTTGAGCGCTGTTCCTGGAACAATTCAAGCGCTCACAGATGGCAGAGCTGCCAGTTGTGTTGTATTTCTTATTCTAACCCCTACTGACTTATGAAATTCAGTACTTAAAGGTCAGCACTAAAATCACTATTTGTCCTGCCTTTATTTGAAATTCTAACATTTTATTCATCATGCATTTTTTGCATTTTGATGCTTTAAAATACTGCATGAACCTATTATCTTGGGGCTTCCCTGGTGGCTCAATCAGTAAAGAATCACCTACAATGAGGAAGATGTGGGTTCCATTCCTGGGTCAGTAAGATCCCCTGGAGAAGGGCATGGTGACCCATGCCAGTATTCTTGCCTGGAGAATCCCATGGATGGAGGAAGTTGGCAGGCTACAAGTCCACAGGGTCACAAAGAGTCAGACACGACTGAAGTGACTGAGCTCGTATTATTTATCTTGATGACTAAGGTTTTTGGTGACTCCTTAAATTTGGTGCCTCAAGCAAGTGTCTCATTCTTCCCACTCTGGCCGCAGCCCTGCCTGGCCATTTCTCAAGAGTGTTCTAGGTACTGGACTCTGCCTGTGGTTACAGAGAAGTTATCTTAATTTGCCCTGCCTGTGTGTATACATGCTTCCTTGTTCAGAACTGGACAAGGCAAATGTAAAATATGACTCATTCTTTTGATCACTTCATGCTGTCTGTATAAGACTGTTCAGGAAAATCCTTGCAAGAAAGGCTTCCTTGTGGATTTACAGATTGTCAGACACCCAAAGGCGTGGAGGAAAGATCATGCTGCCTCCGGAACCTGAGATATGCTACCAGCCCAGGGTGAGAAACGGAAGAGAAGCAAAGGGTCAGGCCTCTCCCGGACTTAATTTCACACCTCACATCAAATTCTCCTGCTGAACACAATGTGTATTTACATTTCCACTTTGAGGCAGAAGTTTTTATTTGCTTACATGTGTTGACTCAGTGGTTACCTTCCTTCTCTTTTTGTTTTTCCTCCCCCTAAACGGCTTTCAGTAAACAAGACTGGCAGAAGATGTCAATCAGATTTTCATTTTCATTTTCACTTTGGTATTTATGTCTTCAGAATTAATGCTTGCCCCAATGATTCTATTTGAAGATCAGCCTAGGATCTAATTGTGTGTATGTTAAATTATTTTCTAAACCATAAGACGCTATACAGATAAGGACCATTATTATTACTAATATCACTATTATTATTGGATTCATCCATAAACACCGTATCTGCCACTGAGCCAGTTTTGTCAAGAGCCCCCTAGCATTCTAACATGTATTCCACATGACTGCTCTCTGAAACTCAGATAAAGGTAAAATGCATGGGTTTTTAGTGCAACCCAGGCACACTGCATGGCCTGATGAAGAATGCCCTGCCAGAACACTTTAGAATGCTGTATGCTTTTAACCTTGGGAGGTAAGGACCAGTCTGGATTGTGACTTTACACTAAACACAGCATTTAGTATATTTCCTAAAGGCATAATCACCTTCTAAAGATGTTCTCAAACTATAAAATCATCATCCGTATTCTACTATAATTTATCTTCAGACACAGCCCCTGCAACATCTGAAATTGGTAGTGCACGGCAGGACATTGCTGGCCAACACGGAGCAAGTGGGATGCAGGCACAGGGCTGGACTGGGTTTAGGCACAAGCAGGCCTGACCCTCCTTGGGCTCAAGGCTTTACTAATAATACCAACCCAGGAGCACCCAGGTCTGTGGACTTCTCCTCCAGATCATTACTGCCAGAAGTCTGTTAGTGAGAAGAGCATGAAGACATGGGTTTGTGGAGTAAGGTGACCTGTTCAAGTCCTAACTCTGATCTTCATTAGAGGTCTCATCTTACACAAGTTCCTCAACACCCCCAATGTCACAAGATCCATGCTGGACAGATGAGAACACCAAGATNATTCTATTTGAAGATCAGCCTAGGATCTAATTGTGTGTATGTTAAATTATTTTCTAAACCATAAGACGCTATACAGATAAGGACCATTATTATTATTAATATCACTATTATTATTGGATTCATCCATAAACACCGTATCTGCCACTGAGCCAGTTTTGTCAAGAGCCCCCTAGCATTCTAACATGTATTCCACATGACTGCTCTCTGAAACTCAGATAAAGGTAAAATGCATGGGTTTTTAGTGCAACCCAGGCACACTGCATGGCCTGATGAAGAATGCCCTGCCAGAACACTTTAGAAATGCTGTATGCTTTTAACCTTGGGAGGTAAGGACCAGTCTGGATTGTGACTTTACACTAAACACAGCATTTAGTATATTTCCTAAAGGCATAATCACCTTCTAAAGATGTTCTCAAACTATAAAATCATCATCCGTATTCTACTATAATTTATCTTCAGACACAGCCCCTGCAACATCTGAAATTGGTAGTGCATGGCAGGACATTGCTGGCCAACACGGAGCAAGTGGGATGCAGGCACAGGGCTGGACTGGGTTTAGGCACAAGCAGGCCTGACCCTCCTTGGGCTCAAGGCTTTACTAATAATACCAACCCAGGAGCACCCAGGTCTGTGGACTTCTCCTCCAGATCATTACTGCCAGAAGTCTGTTAGTGAGAAGAGCATGAAGACATGGGTTTGTGGAGTAAGGTGACCTGTTCAAGTCCTAACTCTGATCTTCATTAGAGGTCTCATCTTACACAAGTTCCTCAACACCCCCAATGTCACAAGATCCACGCTGGACAGATGAGAACACCAAGATCTGGAGATGCTGTGGGCTTAAGTGAGATAACCAGTGACCATATGCTGAGGACAAATACTGTCTTGGTGTGTTCTGCATAGCACCATCTGGCTGCTCCATCAGAATTTATATGTAGGACAATCTTTAAAGATTATCCGTAAAAATATGGATTTTAACTGTTTAAAAACCTTGCAAAAGACTGGGCTCCCATCCTAGGAAGGTAACTGTCTCACAGGACATGAGCTCACCAGCTCCTCAAATACCCCCATGCTGCCTCCTACACCCCCAGTCACATGGCAGGTACCCCATGTCAGCATCTCTGGCTCTGGCTCCAATGACGCTCAAGCGTGCTATTCCTGAGACAAGGAGCGCTGGGATGGAAGACCCCTCTACACACATCAGCTACTGCTGAGCCACAATGAGGGTAATGGCTAAGCACACAGGCCTTGAAACCACTCTGCTTGGTCTGAACTTGAGTATCTGGCAAATTACCTAAATTCATTTTTCTCACCTATAAGCTGGGAATAATCTTTCCTCACAGGGTGGTGGTGAGGATAGATTGAAAAAAAACATGAAGAAAAGGGAATAGCTTGAAAAGTGCTAAGAAGAGTTCCTGGTAGGCTCTTGATAAATGTTACCCATCATTATTATCTTGGCTTTGAGAAGTCAAAGTAATTAGAGCTCTTTACCATCACAAGGCCAATCTGCTTTCTTTTGATTTTGTTCTACTCAAGTGGGTTCACAAACCCTCCTCTGCCCAAAGCACCTGAGCCAGTATCCAGCCACTAGAATGGGGTGAGATTCACCACTCCACCCTCATTCTCCACGTCCTGTCGACAGTCACCTTTGTCCCATATTTCATATGGCCCCAATGAACTGCTCAGGTCAAAATAATTAGGCTATGCCAAGTGTCATAAAAACAAGAAAAGCCAGAAAATGTTTAAATGGGCCTCAATTGAAGAAGGCTGGAACCATTCAGAGCAACAACAAATGAAAGTCAGATGGAAACATGGAGAAACCCCACTGTTCCCTCTAAATTACAGGAAATTCATGTTGCCCGATTGTGAGCCGCTTTTCCTTGGATTTCACATGGGAGGTCATGGGATCAGGGCATGTGCCTGGGAGATGATAGGAGGGGCAGGGCGATGATGAGGCAGAGGGGTGGCGACTCCTCATCTGTTCCTTCCTTTCA
>SJYW01009559.1:562919-588282 GCA_006410735.1 Raphicerus campestris | reverse complement strand
ACACACACACACACACACACACACAGGCTCCTCCATCAGAAAGCTGAGCAGGAAACCGCCTGTGGTGGGATCGGAGCTAATCGATCTGATGCTGGAAGACGTTTGGGGTTGTTTGTTGTTCTCACTCCAGATACCCGCTGGAGCAGGGCCAGCCCTTTACATGAGATGAGCAGAGCTAGGATCATCCGGAGGACAGAATCTTCCTTCTTCCTCTTTCTCAGAAAGTCTGCATCTGAAAGGGCAGGGGGAGAGAGGCCCCAGCAGGTAGAGGGCAGGACCAGAGGAGCTGAGGAAGGCTGACTTCAGGGACATTCCTCTCCAAGCACATCTTTCGGTTCACTCCAGGGACAGGAGGGAGGTCTGCCTGGGCACAGGAGTGTGCCTGTGAGCACGTGGAGACAAGTCTGGTAGACCAGCTGCTCGAACTTCACCAATGGGTCTACCCACCCCTCTCAGCTTCACTGGTTGTGAACTTTTCAGATGATGATGGGGGAATGGAGGTGGCAGAAAAGAAGGTATTCTCTATCACTATTCATAACTTCTTATGGAAAAACCCAAATGAGCTTTTTGGCCAACACAATTACTTAGCCAAATGAACCTGCTGACCAGGGTCTGTGCTGCGCGTGGATGTTAGTATCAGACCTGATGGCAGTGATAGCAATCACAGAGCTGACTCCTTGCAGGAAGAGANTTGGCCAACGCAATTACTTAGCCAAATGAACCTGCTGACCAGGGTCTGTGCTGCGCGTGGATGTTAGTATCAGACCTGATGGCAGTGATAGCAATCACAGAGCTGACTCCTTGCAGGAAGAGAACCCCTTTCACCTAAGGCTCTGAACAGCCTCCCTCTCACTGACATAAAAATCAAAAGCGAGAGACGATGTTTGCAGAAAGCGCGCGCCTAAGATCCTAGCACAGCGAGGAGCACATTAAGGCATTCTTGTTTTTCTCATTTCTCTCTATTCTGTCCTCATTTCCGTGCGCTAACTAAAATGATTTAAAGCCTGAGTCAAGAGTCGGAAGAAAGCACTGAGGCCTCTCCTACTCCCCACCCCCACCCCCAGGTCTTGGGTGTAGATGGGTTTTGCTGCTATAAGAAAAAGGAGCAGAAACTGGGTAAGAAATTCTGCAGGTGACGTGAAGAGCTACCTATTGCTTTCTCAAGAACAAATGCCCGCTTTCCACCTCCACACCCCCAGCCAAACCCCTCCAAAAAAGCAGGCCTGTCCTGTAGTCTCTCTCTAGTAAGCATTTCACTTGCTCAGGGAAAGTAAAAAGTTCAAAAGTAAAGGAAATCACAATGGCTAAATGCCCTCCAGAAACAGTGAGACATGTACCCACTCAGAGGCATTTTCCTGGAAATGACGTAAAATGGGAAAGCAAAGGATTGGGGTCAGGAGGCTGAAAAACTGTGACCTTGGACAAGTCGCTTAGCTTGTCTGAGATTCAGTTTTCTTCCCACTAAAAATAAAGAATGCTTACCTCTTGGGGTTTAATTCTCCTAAGCTGAGGCTTACTGGGTTCTTACGTGTTGGCCCTGCCATGTTTACCATATCATTTAGTTCTTTGAAGAATCCTGCAAGGATGAAACTATTTCTCCCTTCTGAGAGATGGGACAACTGAACGGAGGGCTGATGGAGGGAGCCCAGGTACTCTGCTTCACGGTCAGGCCTCCGGTCCATCACAGCTGTCCCCTCGTGGGCAGATGTGGGCATTTCCACCCAAGGTCTTTGGAAAATTTAAAGGCTGGAGAATGTGAGGTGTTATTCCTGAGAGTTTGGACAGTAAAGAGAGGAGAAGGGCACTTTTCCTTTTTTGGTCCAATTTATTTATTTTTGGCTGCACTGGGTCTCTGTTGCTGCTCGGGCATCTCTCTAGTTGCGGCAAGCAGGGGCTACTGGCTAGCTGCAGTGTGTGGTCTTCTCACTGTGGTGGCTTTTGCTGCAGGTCCTGGGCTCTAGAGCCACAGGCTCAGTAGTTGAGGCCTATGGGCTTAGTTACTCTGCAGTATGTGGGATCTTCTGGATCAAGGATGGAACCCATGTCTCCTGCATTGGCAGGCAGATTCTCTATCACTGAGCCACTGGAGAAGCCGCCGCAGTTTTCCCTTTTTAAGCTTCACCACTCACAGTCCTCCTTCTAGACGCTTGGGAGCCAGAACTTTCTCCTCCCTTTGTTCTAGAAGCACTGCCTCACTTTTTAAAGCAGTAAAATCACAGAGGACCCATGAGCCTTGAGGGGAGAGTTGGGGTGGAGCCATGAGGGATTCCCTCCCTCGAGAAACCTGAGATATCCCAGCACACTACTTCTCTACTTCTGCCCTGGCTCTCGAGGGTCCAGGGTGAGACCTCTCCTTGTACCAGACACCAGTGTCTCCATCTGGAATAGAGATAATCTGAGCAAAACTGAGCAGCCAGCCAGCAGGAAGTGGTGGTGGAGGGAGGGCAGGAGGGTTGAGCCCAGGGTTGGGGTGTGGTCACAGGACCATCTGTGGTGCCGGGAACATCTCAGATGTTCAGATGTGGGGGCAGCACCTCAGATGTTGAAGAGTAACTTGGAAGGCCTTGGAATGTCTGGTACAGGCTGATAACTGCCAGGTGGGTTTGTTCATAGGATGTGCACTAAGGGTGCCATGGTCATAAATGTTTAGGAAGCCCTAGGTTAAAATGGGTTGTCTTGCATGCTGAACTCTTTAAAATGGTAAGGAGCCCTGTAACTCTTCAAAAGGAATTGTTTAGACAGCATTTTCCAAGTTTGCTGGGCTTCAGGGCTCTCCCCTCCCTGCCCCCCATCCCCAAAGGAGCCTACTGTGCTGCAGAGCCCACTTTGGGAAGTGCTAATCCAAGGCAACACGCCCATTTCACAGATGGGGCCAGAGGGGGATGAAAACTCATGCAGCTTCTAAAACTGGTCGTCTTCCTGAATGTCCCTCGTCCCCAGGGGCTGAGAAATCCTCCACACCTGTTTCTGGGGGCTAGGGGAATATGTCCAGCTGCAGCTGTGGTATGTGGAAGAAAGGACATCTGTCCCCTCCTTTTAAGGGGGTGAGAGGGTAGATAGGATAAGGGGAAGAGAAGGAAGAAATAGGCCCTTTGAAAGTGTATAACTGTTGATCAGAAAAGATGAGCAAGACAGCTGGACAGGTCACTCTGGGAACACTACGCCTCCCCAAGCACCACCCCGGTCACTTGTCAGGACACCAAGTCCTAGCCCTGTGCCCAACCCTGAGGTTATTAGGCCTGCTCAGAGACACCAGCCCTAATCCCAGTTTCCCCATTTGCTAATGGCTCCCATCTGGAAATAAACTTAAGTCCAGCAACAAGGGCCCTGTGGCCCCCAAGTTCCCAGTGGCCTGAGCTGTGTTCCAAGGGGCCTGGGGAAGAAGCTCTGGCTTCCCTCACCATTTCTGGACTTGAACAGCGAGCCCAACCAGGGAGAGGAAGGAGGGGAGGAGTGATGGCCTCTGCCCAGGAATGGAGGCCTGGTGCCCCCATGCCATCCCATCTCCACACAAAGCAGTCCACCCCCTCTACCACCCCGATTCCTCACCCAGAAAATGGATCAAGGTCCCTATGAGCTTCTAATCTGTCTGTTCTCTACCGAGTCTCCTTTTCTGAAAGTGTCAGGCATGGCACCAACCTGCTCAGGTTAAGGGAGTTTATTTCTAAGGGGCTTGAGAAAGGTGACCTTTCCCGAGGGGACAGACTCTGACCCTGTCTTCCCCAGAGGTCACTGAGGGCGGGCAGGTGGAATTCTGATGGCCGTAGAGTGGGATGGAAGGGTGCGGAGATGGAGGCCAGCAAGCCCCCTCCCCCGCCCATCCTACACCATTCGGGAACTTTCTCCTCCCAGCTCTGAGCCCAGCCAAGGCAGCTGTAATCCAGACAAAGACCTGATACGTCCAGCCAGGCCAAGCTGGGCGGTCTGTGGATGAGTGGGCGTGGGAGGGTGGCAAAGAGCAGGGGGTGAGGAACAGCCTGAACCGGAAGAGAGTCCGCCTGCCCTGTCCAGCTGGTCCACGCCCTCTGTGCTCACAGGAGACTGGAGATAGACACTTTCTGCAGGGGGTGGGGGGCCCATCTGGCCCTCGGGCAGCCTTTCCTCCTCCTGCTTTGCTCCTCAGCCACATGCCCTTGGGCTGAGCTAAGTCCAGAACCCGGCTGAGTAGGGGAATTGTTCTGAGAAAGTGGCCCGTTGGCTGGTTGCTATGGAAACCGACATACCACAGCGCTGACCCTGGAGAGGTTTAGCACGCTCCCCCAGCAGGGATGCCAGCAGCTGGACTGCAGCTGTTACGAAGTGGGGGCTGGAGCCTCCGCCAGCAGTCCCTGCTGTTTGCCTAAACTGGTCCGGGCAGCAGATCCCCTCCGTGTGCACCCCCTCACCAGTTCTCACACAGCCTCCCACTCCTGCAGCCCAGGCAGGAGGGGGGTGGGGGTGGGGAGCACACACCAGGGAAGCATTCTTGAAGAGTAGTGCCACATCCTCCTATTGCGTTTCTGGGGAAACTGAGGCCCATAGAAAAGGGGGGTTGGCACACAGGTGCCGTGGATCTTCGCTGATGCCCCTCTCGGTACAAATGGGCATGTACCATAGGTCATTCGCTCCTGCAGACGCTTAACCCAGCATCACTCCTGGACACAAGCCTGGGGTCGAGGGGGCGTTGCTGGCAACAAAAGAAGCACCAACCAGTGATCAGAGAAATNGGAAGAGAAGGAAGAAATAGGCCCTTTGAAAGTGTATAACTGTTGATCAGAAAAGATGAGCAAGACAGCTGGACAGGTCACTCTGGGAACACTACGCCTCCCCAAGCACCACCCCGGTCACTTGTCAGGACACCAAGTCCTAGCCCTGTGCCCAACCCTGAGGTTATTAGGCCTGCTCAGAGACACCAGCCCTAATCCCAGTTTCCCCATTTGCTAATGGCTCCCTTCTGGAAATAAACTTAAGTCCAGCAACAAGGGCCCTGTGGCCCCCAAGTTCCCAGTGGCCTGAGCTGTGTTCCAAGGGGCCTGGGGAAGAAGCTCTGGCCTCCCTCACCATTTCTGGACTTGAACAGCGAGCCCAACCAGGGAGAGGAAGGAGGGGAGGAGTGATGGCCTCTGCCCAGGAATGGAGGCCTGGTGCCCCCATGCCATCCCATCTCCACACAAAGCAGTCCACCCCCTCTACCACCCCGATTCCTCACCCAGAAAATGGATCAAGGTCCCTATGAGCTTCTAATCTGTCTGTTCTCTACCGAGTCTCCTTTTCTGAAAGTGTCAGGCATGGCACCAACCTGCTCAGGTTAAGGGAGTTTATTTCTAAGGGGCTTGAGAAAGGTGACCTTTCCCGAGGGGACAGACTCTGACCCTGTCTTCCCCAGAGGTCACTGAGGGCGGGCAGGTGGAATTCTGATGGCCGTAGAGTGGGATGGAAGGGTGCGGAGATGGAGGCCAGCAAGGCCCCTCCCCCGCCCATCCTACACCATTCGGGAACTTTCTCCTCCCAGCTCTGAGCCCAGCCAAGGCAGCTGTAATCCAGACAAAGACCTGATACGTCCAGCCAGGCCAAGCTGGGCGGTCTGTGGATGAGTGGGCGTGGGAGGGTGGCAAAGAGCAGGGGGTGAGGAACAGCCTGAACCGGAAGAGAGTCCGCCTGCCCTGTCCAGCTGGTCCACGCCCTCTGTGCTCACAGGAGACTGGAGATAGACACTTTCTGCAGGGGGTGGGGGGCCCATCTGGCCCTCGGGCAGCCTTTCCTCCTCCTGCTTTGCTCCTCAGCCACATGCCCTTGGGCTGAGCTAAGTCCAGAACCCGGCTGAGTAGGGGAATTGTTCTGAGAAAGTGGCCCGTTGGCTGGTTGCTATGGAAACCGACATACCACAGCGCTGACCCTGGAGAGGTTTAGCACGCTCCCCCAGCAGGGATGCCAGCAGCTGGACTGCAGCTGTTACGAAGTGGGGGCTGGAGCCTCCGCCAGCAGTCCCTGCTGTTTGCCTAAACTGGTCCGGGCAGCAGATCCCCTCCGTGTGCACCCCCTCACCAGTTCTCACACAGCCTCCCACTCCTGCAGCCCAGGCAGGAGGGGGGTGGGGGTGGGGAGCACACACCAGGGAAGCATTCTTGAAGAGTAGTGCCACATCCTCCTATTGCGTTTCTGGGGAAACTGAGGCCCATAGAAAAGGGGGGTTGGCACACAGGTGCCGTGGATCTTCGCTGATGCCCCTCTCGGTACAAATGGGCATGTACCATAGGTCATTCGCTCCTGCAGACGCTTAACCCAGCATCACTCCTGGACACAAGCCTGGGGTCGAGGGGGCGTTGCTGGCAACAAAAGAAGCACCAACCAGTGATCAGAGAAATAGAAAGAGGAACACACAGAGAAGGAGTGAGCTGGGAGCCGTGGGAGAGGCAGACAGGTCCGAGGGGCAGAGTCAGAGACAGAGGGAAGAGGGGTCTCAGTTAGTTCTGACCCCCTACCCCAAACATGTGGCTTTTGAGGACAGGTAGTGGCTCAGACGGTAAAGAATCTGCCTACAATGCAGGAGACCTGGGTTCGATACCTGAGTTGGGAAGATCCCTTGGAGGAGGGCATAGCAACCCACTCCAGTATTCTTGCTGGAAAATCCGAGGGACAGAGAAGTCTGGCAGGCTATAGTCCATGGGGTCGCAAAGAGTCGGACATGACTGAATGACTACACTTCACTTCAGGGGAGGGGTAGTGGTGGAGGGCAAAAAAACTGGTTTCAGGGCGGCATCTCCAGCCACCCTACAATGCCTGAAGGTCCCCAAGTGGCCCCAAGCAAACACACCAACCTGTCAAGACTCAGGCTGGACGCTAGACAAACACCCCCTGCTGGAGAGGTGGGATGGCTCTCTCTGCCCGCCCCCCTCCTCCTCCCGTTAGCTGGCCACCCTCCTGTGGCAGCCAGAACACAAGTTCCTTTCATTCTGAGGTCTGCCTCATGCCCAGCTTGCTCTGACCCTCATCCCCAACCTCAAAGGTCACTCAGGCCTGCTCCCTCCCCAGCTTCCCTTCCTCTAGAACTGGGTTGTGAGCAGGCAGCCCCCTCCTCCCCTCCAGTACCCCATCTCACCACTCCCAATGAGTTTACGTCTTCTTCAATAATCCTCCCCTCCAGCCACCCTAAAATAGTTGGTTTCAGACTACTGGAGGGCCACTCTGCACCCCTTCTCCCTTCTGAGCTCCCTCATGAAGATCAGGCCCTGGGGCAGCAGCTTGCTTTTGCACTGACCACCTTGAAAACTCCAGTCTCTCTGGTGAGTGATTCCCACTGTGTCTGCAGCTCCGACAAGTACCGCATCAGAGCCGGTATCGTGTCCACTGGCCCAGCCTTCTGCCTACAGAGCAAGACCAGCTGTGTACATCTGGGCCCTTGGCCTTGACTTGGGAGTGAGCAGCACTGGAGCCTACCCCTGGCCAGTGAGGCCATTGGAGAGCAATTATGGAACAAGGACCCGGCACCAGGCACTGTGGGTGTGGTGGTGAGGGGAGCATGTGGAAGAAATCTCGGGCAAGGACCCCTGTCCAGAAGTTTGCAGTTTTAATAAACAGACAAGATGAACCTATCACAGGAAGCAGACAAATCAGCACTCATCAGTACCTTGCACATGATGCCACAAGTGCTGAGTCTCCACTCTTGGGAGACGAGCTGCCCATGCGGAGAGTCCCTGTCCCCTACCCAATGCCAGAAGCAGACACTCACTCAGCATCAATGGATCTTTGCACAAAGTATGGTGGTGAGGGTGAAACCAGACCCACCAAACCCTCCCAGTGGTGCAGCTCCGGCCAGAGCTGGACATAAGACACAAGCAGTGGACTCCTGGAAGCAGCAGAATTCAGCTGCATCCTTTGCGTCCTTCCCACATGGGCCAGTCCACTCTCCATGACCACGGGGCCTCTCTGATAGTTTTTGTCTCCCACAGAGTCTTGCACAGGACAGCTGGTCAGTAAGCTTCTCTTGCGTAGCAGGAAAGCACCAAGTTGCCCTGAAGGTTGCAACGAGGCGTGTTCTGCTGCATCCACGTGCATGGGGTGGGGGGTTCTGGTAGAGGATGCGGCCCACCCTGAGGTCGTGGTCAGCCTCCCAGGAGGGCCCCCCAGCTGCCGAGCTGCCTTTTAGAAGGGATGGCAGCAAAGGAACCAGAATTCGTTTTAAGTCGTATTTGCTTCTAAAACGTCTCCAAAGTCCCAACCCAAATGAGCAGCAAACATCTTTCTGATTAAAAAAAAAAACAAAAATTGTGGAGAAGGAAATGGCAACCCCCTCCAGTATTCTTGCCTAGGAAAAATTCCATGGACAGAAGAGCCTGGAGGGCTAAAGTCCATGGGCCACAAAGAGTCAGACATGACTGAGCGACTGAGCATAGCACGCAACCACGAAGACCCAGCAAGCCAGAAATAAATGAATAAATAAAATCATAGCTTCAAAGAAACAAAAATTGGAGGGGAAGGGTAGGTAGGTGGGAGATGAGGAGCAAGGTGGGACGGTCAGCAGAGAGCAAGCTCTGTGAGGAGGAGCAGAAGTTCAGCAGGAAGACGACACAGGAGGCTAGGCAGGCCTTCAGGCAGGCTCCCCAAGCCAGGCCCACGGCCAAGCATGTGTCAGCAAGGGAAGGTGGGCTCTCCCCGGGGTCCTGAGAGGAGGAGATGCCGCGGGTGCCCTTTGGCTGGAGCAAAGCATTGAGAAGGAGAATCTGGGAGGCCAGGCTGAGTGGCCAGGAGCCGGACCACAACGCCTCATCCATCTGAGCAGATGCCTGGGAAGCACTGAGCACTGGGGCAGGCTGGCTGGGGCACAGAGAGGCACTCAGGGCTCCTGGCAGAAAGAGACCAAACCCTGCGTGCACATGGATTGATCTAGAACCAGAAACCCAAGCTGGAACAAAAAGGCCACTTTGTTTATTTATATTTTATTGGTCACTTATTACAGATATTTTTGAAACGCAGGAGCTGGTGGGGATTTTAGGGGTCACTTTGTACATGTCCCCTAGAGCACAGTATGTGTGTTAGTCACTCAGTTGTGTCTAACTCTGTGAGACTCCATGGATTGTAGCCCTCCAGGCTTCTCTGTCCATGGAATTCCCCTGGCAAGAATACTGGAGTGGACAGCCATTCCTTTCTCCAGGGGATCTTCCTGACCCAGGGCTCGAACCCAGTTCTCCTGCATTACAGGCGGATTCTTTACCGCCTGAGCCACCAGGAAAGCCCTGGAACACAGTAGGTGCCCCCCAAATGTCTGTTGAACGAACAGAGAGAGAAGCAGAGCTCTGACCCTGTAGCTAATTCTCATCACGATGTGCTGAGACCCTAAGACACTGACAAAGCTTCTGAAGCATCCAGGAGAAGAGCGTATGCTGTACACTCGCTAACGGGCTTTCAGGGTTGGATTTGAAAACCAGTGCTCTGCTTCTGATCCCGGGAGAGAAAGAAGGCAAACGAAGAAGAGGGCAGCGGAGGATGAGAGGGTTAGATGGCACCACCGACTCAATGGACATGAGTTTGAGCAAACTCCAGGAGATGGTGAAGGACAGGGAAGCCTGGTGTACTGCGGTCCCTGGGGTGGCAAAGGGTCGGACACGACTGAGCCGCTGAACAACAAAGCTCTGATTACGGCGACTCCTTGTGAATCAGAATTCAATTCAGCTCCATCTCATCAGCCTGTATGGGGTTCCTAGCACATGCCAGATCCTGTGCGGAAGTAGCCTGTGCCCCTTTGGTTCCAGACTGTTCACTGCTGCAGCGGCTGAGGCTGCAGAGGGGGCCGGGCTGCAGCAGGAGCTCCGAGGACCCGAGGGCCAGAGGCATGTTCTGTGCGTCCCCTTGGGTCCGGAGAAGCTTCTGGTTTGGGTTAATGGGGACCTAGCTGACCCTCTCCTGCTCAGCCCTCTCACATCAACAGAGTCCCCCCCTTCCCCCACCCTCCCTAGCAGCCTGGGGAGGCCAAGGGAGGGGCGGAAGGCTGCCTCTCTCCCCTGCCATTTCCTCTGCGGCTCCCTCACTGGCCCTGTTTTTCAGACCTCTTGTAATAAAAACAAGCCAATAAAATGAACATGAAAATATATTCATTAGGATTTATAATGCTCATTAAAACTGCCTGTGTACGAAAGCATGACTTAGCTTCATATAAGTGGGAAAAAAATGCAAATTATACTGCATGTGAAGAAGATATTTCCCTAATCGTCCAATCAAATGCCAGCCCAATTATCTGTGGCCAACCCAATGGGTTAAAATTATACTCTCTCTCCTTGGACACAGTGAGGCGCCTGAAAGTGTTTCATTTTAATAAAAATGAAATCTGGACCCTGCAGAAAACCAGCTTCACTAATGACGTGTTTACACAGAGAAAGACAATTTCTAGTTAATGGTGATTACTACCGAGAACAAATTAAACTTCCCAGAGTATATGGGTTAGAGATAATGGGAAAGGGGGAAAAAGTTATGGTTTTAGTGTGTGTGGAGGCATGGGGGACTGGGTGACAGGGAACCCCAGGAGGAGGCTGAGAAGGCAGGGACCTCAGGCTGGGTGCAGGGAAGAGAGCTCCAGACATGGGCTGCATTGCTCCTGGCCGGTCCAGCTGGGGCAGAGGGCTCTGGCAGATGGCTCTGGGCTCTCAAAACCCCAGGGCAGCCCACCTTCATAGGGGCAGAGCCCCATTCCCTCCACAAGCTCAGGCCCCTGCAAATCTGCCCTGTTTTCTTCTTGAGAAGGCAGGTGAGTTACTCCTATCAGCCCCCAGTGATGGGGAGCATATGCAANACTGTTCACTGCTGCAGCGGCTGAGGCTGCAGAGGGGGCCGGGCTGCAGCAGGAGCTCCGAGGACCCGAGGGCCAGAGGCATGTTCTGTGCGTCCCCTTGGGTCCGGAGAAGCTTCTGGTTTGGGTTAATGGGGACCTAGCTGACCCTCTCCTGCTCAGCCCTCTCACATCAACAGAGTCCCCCCCTTCCCCCACCCTCCCTAGCAGCCTGGGGAGGCCAAGGGAGGGGCGGAAGGCTGCCTCTCTCCCCTGCCATTTCCTCTGCGGCTCCCTCACTGGCCCTGTTTTTCAGACCTCTTGTAATAAAAACAAGCCAATAAAATGAACATGAAAATATATTCATTAGGATTTATAATGCTCATTAAAACTGCCTGTGTACGAAAGCATGACTTAGCTTCATATAAGTGGGAAAAAAATGCAAATTATACTGCATGTGAAGAAGATATTTCCCTAATCGTCCAATCAAATGCCAGCCCAATTATCTGTGGCCAACCCAATGGGTTAAAATTATACTCTCTCTCCTTGGACACAGTGAGGCGCCTGAAAGTGTTTCATTTTAATAAAAATGAAATCTGGACCCTGCAGAAAACCAGCTTCACTAATGACGTGTTTACACAGAGAAAGACAATTTCTAGTTAATGGTGATTACTACCGAGAACAAATTAAACTTCCCAGAGTATATGGGTTAGAGATAATGGGAAAGGGGGAAAAAGTTATGGTTTTAGTGTGTGTGGAGGCATGGGGGACTGGGTGACAGGGAACCCCAGGAGGAGGCTGAGAAGGCAGGGACCTCAGGCTGGGTGCAGGGAAGAGAGCTCCAGACATGGGCTGCATTGCTCCTGGCCGGTCCAGCTGGGGCAGAGGGCTCTGGCAGATGGCTCTGGGCTCTCAAAACCCCAGGGCAGCCCACCTTCATAGGGGCAGAGCCCCATTCCCTCCACAAGCTCAGGCCCCTGCAAATCTGCCCTGTTTTCTTCTTGAGAAGGCAGGTGAGTTACTCCTATCAGCCCCCAGTGATGGGGAGCATATGCAAAGCACCTGTGATTCCACTCCACTGGCTTAGTGATGACAGAGAGCAGAGGAAGGCTTAAGGGGAGCCAAGTGGGTAAACTTTGGGACAGGCGATGGAAGAAGCAAAACAGACAGGAGACAGAACGAGAAGACGCTAATGATGAGGATAATGTAACTCGACCTGCCCCTCGCTAAGTCCTCCTCATCTGGCGGGCACCATTATCCCTTTTCATTTTTACCAGTGGGGCAGTATTATAACATCATCAGAATTTTCCTGATTTTTCAAGCAGAAACAGAGACTGAGCAATGTTATTTAACAGCCCAATGTCACAAGCTTAACGAACTAAAGAAGCTGGTAATTTGCAAGGTATAAAAACAAAGCCTCAGGACTTCCATGGTGGTCCAGTGGTTAAGAATCCACCTTGCAATGCAGGGGATGTGGTTCGACCCCTAGTTGGGGACCTAAGACCCCACATGCTGCAGGGCAATTAAGCCCATTCATCGCGACTACTGAGCCCACGGGCCACAGCTAGAGTTGAGCACTGTAAGATCCCACATGACGCAACAAAGACCTGACACAGTCAAATAAATAAATTTTTTTTTTTAAATGAAGCTCATTGGCCACCCCGTCCCCAACCTCGAACTCAATTTCCTATCTTCTTCTTTGGCCATTAGAGGCTATGAAGGTGCTCTAACAGGAAAATCTTAAAAACTGTCAGACTCCCTTTGCTGCCTTCTCTCCCCAACCTCCTACAACCAGGTGAGTCGGGGGTGGGAGAGGAGAAGGGAGCCAGGATTCCTCCAGTGCTGGGTTGTAATGTATGTTCTTTTGTAAACAAGAACAATCATTTGTGAACAGGCCCAGATGCAAACAGTCCCCAAATCAGGAATTCCAGCTCAGAGGCGCAGAATAATACAGCTTTGGGGAAGATTTAATAATAGTAAAATTAAAATTGTAACTGAAGCATAATGAAGAATGTGGTACAAACAGGCACTGCAAAGCAGGGTGGGGGGGGAACCCCGGCACAGATTAGCCCCTATGGAATAGTGATTGGTTGAGAGCAACAGTAAACAATGCACAGAAATGCAACTTAATTATCTCGCAATTCTTAACATTCTACCAAAGCCACGCGGAAAGCTTTGATGTTGGCGGCAGTGGAGGCAGCGGCAGCAGCTCCTCTCTCTCCCTGGCTCCTGGAGGAAGGAAGATCATTACTAAGAAATCTGTACCCACCTCAGCAGCTGGGTGGGGGAAGAGCAGAGACCTGGAGCGGCCAGTGACCCGGGAAGAAAGCATCTCTCCAGGGGCTTCCGAGTCAGGGGACTGGTGGACAAAAAGGGAGCTCTAAGGATTGAGCACAAGAATCAATACACTAGGAGGGGAGGCCCGGCTGACCGTTAACCCCTAGCACTAGGTAAATAGGCCCCCTTGGGGATTCCGGGATCTGTCAGCCCAGGACTGGCTTTGTTAGCACCTGGGTACTTGCTGGATGAAATCTGGCCTGCCCCTCTGTGCCTACCCCAAATACAGACACAGTGGGTGCTATCTGGCCAAGAATGTCTCTGTTGTTCCTGGTTTTGCACCTGAGATGCCCAGTTAGGGTGGGAGGCAATGCGGAAGAGACTCAGAAGAAGGAAGACACCTGATTCCGAGTCAAATGTTTTCTTTAAGAAAGACTGCTTCTGATGGATGTCCAAATTGTAGTGGAGGGACGTCCCTGAGCCCCTCAAGGGGATAGTGGTGAAATCTGAGGGGTCTTATTCTGGATTCACCTCTTCCTGCTGTGGGTTGGAGGCTGAGCAGGGAAGAGACAATCTCAGTATTGCTACGTCATTTGGGAGCCTGAGCTTTAGAGGCAAGGGGATAGAGCTGAGCAGAAGTTCTCTGTATGCCATACCCCTCAGGCCTGGCAGGGCAACTTTCAGAAGCAAAGAAAACCTGCCTCAACCGCCTGGCCCCACACCCCACCTTCACTGCCCCCTAACCCACTATCTGGGTAAGCTCTACTAAATCACACTGCAAAGGAGTGCAGTGCCCCCTGAAGGCAGGAGAACAGGGAGGCAGAGGATGAGATGGTTGGATGGCATCACTGACTCAATGGACGTGAGTTTGAGCAAGCTCCAGGAGACAGTGAAGGGCAGGGAAGCCTGGAGTGCTGCAATCCATGGGGTCGCAGAGAGTCAGACACAACTGAGCAACTGAACAACAACAACAAATCTTACTGCACAGGACTCTCCCGATACTCTGGTGACACTCGTCATTTGGCAAATACCTGGTCTACTTATGGCCCACCCTCCTTCCCCATTGACAAACAAACCCCTCTAGGGTATGGGGCTTGTGGGGTTGTTCAGTCCCAGTGCCTGGCGTAAGGCATACTCTCCGTAAGACTTGGGTGAATAGAAGAATAAAATGCCAAGAGCCGGAAGCCTCAGACCCACTGTCCTTCCCATCCTCCCTTTGTCAGTGTCACCCTAGAGGTGCGGCCCAGTCTCATCTCAAACACTTGGACTCAGGACACAAGAGGTGCCATGTGGGACAAAGCCCCCACTCCTAGAGCCTGGAGCCCCAGCGGACACAGCTACAGTGATCTCACTGGACAGGTGCCTGGCATGGCTCTGAGCCCTTGGCGTGTATCAAGGGCTTCACAAAGCAGACTTTTGATGCTGCCAAGTCCACTGACTGGCTATGTGACTCTGTGATAGTCACTTCATCCCCCGGCTGTCTGTCCTCTCATGGAATGGAGAGGATTGGGCACTAACCTGGAATACCTGTTAGCCCATGAGTTCTGGAAGGCCAGAGGCTGCTGGCACAGTGCCTGGCACATGGTAGGTCCTAAGTAAGTGCTTACTAAATGAACAGTGATGTTTTGTCCAGCTCCATTCTAGGATCTGAAGACTTCGCATCCACTGTTCTGCAGCACAAAGTTCGGTTCCCCATTTCCCTTGGGCTCAGGAGGCCTGGCCTGTTGTTTCCAAGAGCCCCAGGAGGCTCCAGACTTAGAACTCACCTGGATCCTCATTCCCTATGGAGAGTGAGGCGGGGAGCCCTGACTCAGCTTTGGAGCTGGTGGGAAAGAGAGTAGGCAGAGGGTTCTGTGCTACCCAACTTGAATGAGAGGCCACATCACAGAGGGGTCACAATCCCATGCATTTCCATGGGGTACAGAGGCTGAAAACAACAAGGCTGCAGGTTAGGGCAAGGTTAATGGTTCTCTTCATCCACAGATTTAGAAAATGAGGCTATGCTGAGCAAGGCACTTGCCCCAGGTCACACCACTGTTTACCGGTCAGGAACCCTAGTGCTTCCTTCCTTCTCCTTCTCCCCTTGTTGCCCTCCAGCTGTGATCAGAGCCCTGATTCTGGAGGTTGAGAAGGGAGCTGCTCAAGAGATGGCCCCAATTCCCCTGAGTACAGCATCTCCCAGCACCCTATCACGGCCTGGGAGGAATGGCGATCAGAGCAAAATTTGAGGAGATGGAAAACTATCGCTGACTTTTGCACTTGAGTATTTAGACACATTTTATTCTTTATAACAAAAAGCTGCCTGACAATTGCCCAGGCACTAAATTTTCACGCAAGACAGCAGACAAGAGCACCTCTTCCCCTCGGCTGTCTAACAGAGCAAGTGGCTCGCTGCTCTCTCCGTGTGTTTCTCTGGTGTGTGCTCCCCTCAGTCCCCTGGAGCCCAAGGAAGCCTGGTGTTACATAAGCACCTCATCGGAATAAACATCCAGTTGCACGCTGCTTCCTTCAGTCCTTGCCCTGGAGGAGCGCTTACCTCAAGCCCCACGTTCTCCCAGAGCACACAGAGAATTCTGTTCCCGGCGGCTGGCTGCCCCCTTATCACCAGGCAGCCGACCCAGGGAGCCAAGCCCAGTCTGGCACGTAGGTGGGCAGCTCGTCTGCTCCTCCTGTAATGGACAGGGGGCAGGAAGTTCCTGCCGCTGACCTCCCAGGCGCCCCCTGAGCATCCTGGCATCACTAATAGTATAGTCATAGAACACCTGTGCACCAGGCCCAGTGCTGGGTACCAAGGATATAAAGAGCAGTGAGCCAAGATCCCCTCCCAGGGAAAACCCAAAGTAGAGCTGAGGTGACAGACACGCTAAGAACTCACTACAGATTAGCAGCTGTAACAGAGAGAGAGGAATGCATTCTGGGAACCAGGGCGGGGGCGAGCTCCGGCTCTGTTCAGGAATTAGTGGCATTTGCACAAGGCCTTGAAGGACACACATGAATGAATGAATGAATGAGTGAGTTAGGATGCACAAGCAGAAAAGATAATCCATAAGAAAGGGCATGAAGAGTACAGAAAAACAGCAAGCGGAGGATGGAATAAGCCACTTCTCTTTGCCCTTGGCTGCCCCCAAACTGGCTTTTGGCACAGCCCATGCCCTCCTTCCTTGCCCTGAGAAGGAATCTGCAGGCTGGGAGTCCAGGGGGCCTGCTTATGTAACCTGTTTGTGATGATAACAATATCAGCACAATGGGATTGTCGCAAAGACTAAATGAGATACTTCAGGCAACGCCTAATATGAGTGTCCTGGACACAGCAGCCTGTATAAACGGGGAAGTCATCATGATTCCTTTACCACTATCACTACCACTGTTGTACTCCCAAGCTTCCAGGGATCCAAAAAAAAGCGCTCAGAGGCATAAAACACTTCTGGGTGAACCTGGTTCACCACTTGTTGTAATCTTACATTCTTCGCTCCTAACCCAAACATTATCAGGAAGGGTCTTCCTGCTCCTTCTTGACTATGAAATAAAAAACCCTTTAAAAGAGACCACCCTGGGGACCACCCTGGCCGTCCAGTGGTTAAGACTCCACGCTTCCAATGTAGGGGTCAGGGGTTCAATCCCTGGTGGGGGGAACTAAAATCCCATATGCCATGTGGCACGGCTGAAAAAAAAAAAGAAGAGACAGCCCTTAACTATGGGAGATGCCTGAGCAATCCTCAAAGGCCTTGGTACAAGTTGTGTTGCCTGGGTCAGAAGTCAGAGCCCAGAGGGGACCTGCTCAGCCTGGAGCACAGAGTCTAACAATGAAGCGGCTTATCCCCGCTTAACGGAGTGAGCTGATGCCTACCTGCAACGCATGGACCCTGTGCTGGTAAAGAAACTGGGGCTCCACAGCTGTAACTGGGGACAGATACCCCACTTCTGCTGGGATTTGAGCCTGGTAGCCCCACATCCTAGGGAGCTCCCTGGACCTCTCATGGTCCTTGTCCTGAAATGGGGACCCCACCACACATATTCACCTGACTGCTGGAGCCAGAAAACAGCTCTCATCCTTAACACCCCCCTCCCTCACCACCCCCACCCCTACTTGGAGCCCATCATTTCTCCACCTGTAACACCTCACAAATGTACACAGCCTTCTTGTTCTCCTCCACCTTCTCCAGGCAGGACACCACCATCACCTGCAGCAGCTTCCTCAAAGGTCTCTTGCCTTTTTGGGGGGCCTTCCTTCAACCCACTCTATGGGCTTCCCTGGTGGCTCAGTGGTAAAGGATCTGCCTGTAATGCAGGAAATCTGGGTTTGAACCTGGGTCAGGAAGATCCCCCAGAGAAGCAAATGGCAACCCACTCCTGGTTGAATTTGTCCTGTCTTGGAGAATCCTATGGACAGAGGAGCCTAGTAGGCTATAGTCCATGGGGTCGTAAGAGTCAGACACAACTTAGCAACTAAGCCACCACACCACAATCCACTCTACACACTCAAGTAGGAGCGATCTTTCCAAGGCAGATCTGGCCAAATCAATCCTCCGCTTAAAATTCTTCCATGTCACTCAGTCTCTCAGTAGCCGAGCCTCCGGGACTCTTCCTGATCTCCAGCCCCTCCTCCCATCACAACCCCTGCCCCACACAGGCTCCTGTCTTGCATCTCACTCTTCCAGGCCCTCTCTTGCTACAGAAGTTCCCTCAGCCTCAAAGACTTCCACCCACGCCCTTGTCGCTTGGCAAACTGGTCATCTTCCCAGTGTCAACCCCACTCCTTGCCCTCTAGAAGTCATCCTCAACCCCACAAGATTTTACTAGGTGCCCTCCTGAGAGCTTTCCAGTGGTCCTCCCTCGCCTGATGACAGCACTTAACACGTTGTCCTAGAAGTGCCTGCTTGCCTGTCATCTACCTCTGTTCTCTCACTGATCTGTAAGCTCCAAAATGTCACATCCCCATCCTGAATCATGCCTGAACACAGCAGGCAATAGACACACACTGGGACTTCCCTGGTGGTACAGTGAATAGGAATCCACCACGGATTCGATCCCTGGTTCAGGAAGATCCCACGTGCCCCAAAGCAGCTAAGCCCACGCTCCATATCTACTGAAGCCTTAGGGCCTAGAGCCTGCACTCTGCCCCGATAGAAGCCACAGCCAAGAGAAGCCTGTACGTTGCAACTAGAGAGTAGACCCCGCTCACCGCAACTAGAGACAGCCCACTTGCAGCGACAAAGACTCAGCGCGACTAAAAACTAATAATCAAATAATTAACAAAGAGTCCATCTCCATTTTTTAAAAAATAAAAATGTGCTCAATGACTTATAAATGAACAAGTAAATGAATGAACAAGTAAACAAATGAATGAGGATAATAAACAAAATAATTATATGCAGCAGGAGGTTGTACATCATCCAATGGGAGTCAGCACAGGAGGGAGGCATCAAGAGGTCAGGGGTCGACCGGAAGGGAGGGGACCTGGCAGAAAGGCAGGGAGGATGTCCGAATAGAATGCCCCTGTCTTCCTGTGCCCTGGAACCCTGGACCCCATCTGCATCAACCTCAGCTACCCGGGAACATAGAGTTTCACCAACAGGAAGACTTGCACTATTTCATAAACTTTCTTTAAATTAAAATCAGGCAACACACACACATACACATATACCCCACAGACATCTTCGTCGCTGAAAAGTTGCTCCCTATAAAATAAAAGAAGCTGTTTAAATGTCTTCCTTCCAAGCTAGCCCCACAGAGCTGGAGCTGAGAATACATTAGCCTTTAATGAAGTGAGACTCTCATCTTCCAGGAGACACCTCATTTAGCGCAATTGTTTCAGAGCCATTACAGAAAGACAATTACAAGGAAGCGGGGAGAGTAATTGGAAATGCTGGCAGGAGTTGGGCGAAATGATAATAAATAAAAATATTCAACCTAATAAGCTTCCAGGAGGGGGTGGGATGAAGAAAATCAACATAATTAGAACTGAACCTTAGCAAGGAAAAACAGACAGCAGGGTGGCAAGTGCTCAACTCGTACAGGAAGAAAGAAGAAGTCACACACAGCCCGTGATCATTCCAGGGCCGTGGGCCACTGGCCCCTCCGGAAGCTGCTGGAGGGAGGGGGTTGCACCTGCAGCCCAGAAGCACTGGGGGCTTTAAGGATTCTGGTCCTGGCTGAATAACCACCTGGGGTAGAGGAAGCAGGCCCAGCCTGTGCCCCAGGGTCTTCTGTGTGTGGATCCCAGGGAGGAGCCAAGAGCCCTGATTCAGTCACTGACTATCTCCGGTTCTGCAACCCCGGCCAAGAGGCCCCGGGCTTCTGGTCCTAAGAGGAGGGAGGCCAGCTGTTAGATCTATCAGTGTCTGTCTTCTGGAAGGCCATCTCCCTCTACTGATGGGTCTTCCCTTCAAACTCACCCCTTATCTGATAGGCCCCTGCTTGGCTTCTGAAATTTCAGCGTAGAAGACTGGAAGTTGAGCTGAGAGACAGCCTAAGCATCTTCTGTACAAAAATATTTCCTGGTCCCATTCTGTCTCCCCATCCCACCCTCATGGGAGAACTATCACTCCCAGCTTGCACCGGACTCTGACCCCATCCACGGCGGGCAGCGGGGGGGTGGGTAGCAGGGCCTCTAGAACACAACTGCGTTTGTTGATGGGTTCTGCCCTCCCTAAAATACCAACATGCCAACTGTCTAGAGCATCTGCTGAGGAAATGGTAAGATTCCACAGGACCCATGACCAAAAAGTAAATAAATAAAATAAACATTTTAAAAAAGGAATATAGATCAGAAACCTCAGATTTGTCACCCAGGACCTAACTCACAACCTGGTACCCAGTAGGCATTGCTGTTCAGTCGCTATGTCATGTCAAACTGTTTGCAACCCCATGGACTGCAGCACTGCCAGTCTTCCCTGTCCTCCACTATCTTCTAGATTTGCTCAGATTCATGTCCACTGAGTCAGAGATGCTGTCTAACCTCTCTTCCTCTGCCGGCCTATATACTAATTTTTTGTTGTTATATAATGGACCCCAAGTAAATATATCAAGTATACTCTCTGAGAGCAGACATTTGAGGATTAAATTAAAGGCAAGTTTTAAAAACTTTAAAAGACTCTCAGATGTCTCAAATTAAATAAATAGTATNTAGATTTGCTCAGATTCATGTCCACTGAGTCAGAGATGCTATCTAACCTCTCTTCCTCTGCCGGCCTATATACTAATTTTTTGTTGTTATATAATGGACCCCAAGTAAATATATCAAGCATACTCTCTGAGAGGAGACATTTGAGGATTAAATTAAAGGCAAGTTTTAAAAACTTTAAAAGACTCTCAGATGTCTCAAATTAAATAAATAGTATTCAAGCCCCATGTAATTTACTGAGTGTCTGCCATTCTCCAGGACCTGTGGAGTCACTGCCACATGTCACCGCTGAAGAGGATCCCCAAATTACTGTCCCCAAGGAGTTTGCCCTCCAGTGAGATTCAGGCTGTTGAGCTTTAGGGATGATATGGGGCCATGCTAGGGGACAGGACATTTGTCTGGAGACACTGGCATGTATGCATTGAACTCATGTCCTGGATAGTGGGCCAGGGGCCCAAGTCCAAAGTCTTCAGACATGTTTACAACTCTATCAGTAAAAAATGCTTAATATACCTCAGTACCTACATATATGAACATGCATGTGTGGAAGAGTATATATACCCTACTGCTCTGTCAGTACATGAAATGTCTTATGGAGCATATTCAAAAATAGAAATCTGGACAGGATGAGATAAAATATCCATATAAACAAAGGGCTTCCCAGGTGGCGCTAGTGGTAAAGAACCAGTGCAGGAGACACAGAACTGCTAGTTCAGTCCCTGGGTCGAGAAGATTCCCCTGCAGGAAGGCATGGCAACCCACTCCATATTCTTGCTTGGAGAATCCCATGGACAGAGGGGCTTGGTGGGCTACAGACCATGGTGTCACAAAGAGTCGGACATGAGTGAAGCAACTTAGCACGCACATAGCACAGAAACAAAGTTGTACTATTTTCTTCTCTTATTCCAATGGCCCATCTTGCTCACTCTGGTTTAGAGACTCTGCGTGCAGAGTATCAGTGTCTGGGACCTGACAGTCCTGCCATAGAGAAGTAATTCCAGTCTGCTCAGTACACCAAACAGAATTTAACACCTGACTTTCTTTTGGGCCTGTAGCCTCCAGTTTCCAGTACTTGGAGACAAATGAGCCTCCAGCTCCTTTAGAATCGTGTGGCAGAAAAGTCAAAGCAGAGGATGTGGGGAGAACCCAGACACCATCCTCTCTGAGACAGACCAGGAGTAATCCTGTTCATTTGGCAAACATGTGCAATAAATTCAGAATGTGCCAGGTGCCAGGCCACACGGAGTGAGGGCTACAGCAGCGTCAGCTATGTGCCCTGTTCTGACATATCTCCATGGAAAAGGACTGACAGGTATACCCAGGATGCAGGCAGACTCTGCTCAGTGTCACCAGGCTCTCGGGAAGGGAGACACTGCTTGCGTTCCCCTGAGGGCTCTGGAAGAGGTGGTGTGGGACTCGGGAGAAAGAGCATGCTTTGGCTGAGCAGGGAGGACTTTTCAGGAAGAGGAAATGCCCGTGGCAAAGACACAGGGGCAATAAATCAATGCGCGCATTCTTCTCTGCCATTCTCAGCTCCATCTGGAGATCCCATATCCTGAGGCCGGTGAAAGGGAGAGCATACTTATAGAATTGCACATAAAAGGGACAGGGACGTCCTCTCAGACCAAACACCCTGGAAACTAGAGAGCCAGGCGTGCTGCCGTGACACCCTCCCTTCAAACATGCCAGTGGTTCNTTGCTCACTCTGGTTTAGAGACTCTGCGTGCAGAGTATCAGTGTCTGGGACCTGACAGTCCTGCCATAGAGAAGTAATTCCAGTCTGCTCAGTACACCAAACAGAATTTAACACCTGACTTTCTTTTGGGCCTGTAGCCTCCAGTTTCCAGTACTTGGAGACAAATGAGCCTCCAGCTCCTTTAGAATCGTGTGGCAGAAAAGTCAAAGCAGAGGATGTGGGGAGAACCCAGACACCATCCTCTCTGAGACAGACCAGGAGTAATCCTGTTCATTTGGCAAACATGTGCAATAAATTCAGAATGTGCCAGGTGCCAGGCCACACGGAGTGAGGGCTACAGCAGCGTCAGCTATGTGCCCTGTTCTGACATATCTCCATGGAAAAGGACTGACAGGTATACCCAGGATGCAGGCAGACTCTGCTCAGTGTCACCAGGCTCTCGGGAAGGGAGACACTGCTTGCGTTCCCCTGAGGGCTCTGGAAGAGGTGGTGTGGGACTCGGGAGAAAGAGCATGCTTTGGCTGAGCAGGGAGGACTTTTCAGGAAGAGGAAATGCCCGTGGCAAAGACACAGGGGCAATAAATCAATGCGCGCATTCTTCTCTGCCATTCTCAGCTCCATCTGGAGATCCCATATCCTGAGGCCGGTGAAAGGGAGAGCATACTTATAGAATTGCACATAAAAGGGACAGGGACGTCCTCTCAGACCAAACACCCTGGAAACTAGAGAGCCAGGCGTGCTGCCGTGACACCCTCCCTTCAAACATGCCAGTGGTTCATCCAACAAAATAAGCACTTATTGAGAGCCAGAGGCTAACGGGAGAGGAAAGCATTCTAATCACAGGCATTCTCCTCTATGAGGGATGAACTGAGCAGGACCTGGCCTACAGCGAGGTAGAACGAATGAGTCCTAGGGTCTCTGCTAGTTCTAGGATGCTGTCTACAGTAGCCTTACTCTTATAGAGCCCAGCATCCCTAGTAGAAGCATAATGAAAATATGATGTGATTAATAGTCACAGAAGACTTCCCAGGTGGCTCAATGGTAGAGAATCTTCCTGTAAAGCAGGAGATATAAGTTGGACGCCTGGTTCAGGAAGATTCCCTGGAGAAGGAAATGGCAATCCACTCCAGTATTCCTGCCTGGAAAAATCCCATGAACATAGGAGCCTGGCAGGCTACAGTCCATGGGGTCGAAAAGATTTGTACATGACTGAGCGACTAAACAGCAAGAGCAGTCTCAGAAAGATGCCCAGCGTGAACCAAGAGCTCAAGGAGGATAAACCCTAGCTGAGATGTACTCACAGACCTACTGATCATCAAGAACCTGAGCTTTAACCAGGTAAATGAGGGGGATGGAGGGCACTTCAAGGCAGAGATGACCTTGTGTAGAAGCCGAGAGGCAAGTAAGGGTACTGAAATCCCCAGTGCTGCTGGCAATGGGTGATTGTCTTGGGATCTGGCAAAGCCAAAGAAAGCAACATTCATCGGGGCCCTTGGGAGGAGACAGGAAGCCCAGGGATCACTCCCAGGCTGACCCTGCCAGGCCTAGAACTGGGTACCACACACAGTGGTGCTTAATAAATGTGTGTTGATTGTGGATTGTCATTTCTGGGAAGTACCGTAGGCCGGGATAAGCAATTCATCCTTATAAAGCCCCAGGCAGGGCCACATGCTGAGATGCATTTATTAAAGTCTTCTGATGAGAGAGGGAGGGAGGGAAGAGAAGAGGGAGGGCGAGGAGCTGAGATAGGGGCTGCCCACCCTTGGCTCAGTAGAGCCCCTGACCCCTTGTATCCAGTTCAGAGTCTAGAGGGGAAAGTAGAGCTGAGCCATGGACAAAAACGGAAAACAAGAGTGCTTTGCTTTGCAGAAGTAGGGTCAAGCATGCCTACTATTTCCTTTGATTTTCCTAAAGGTCTTGTAAGATGAGGTTTTCTTTTTCTTTAACAGATGGAGAAACTAAGGCTAAGACATGGTCTTGTCTCATCGAGGAGGAAGAGGGAGAGGGGACTGGAGCTTGAGTCCATTGCACCCTGGGCAGATGGGGAAGGGGGAGGTGAGCTGGACTCCCGCGGGTGCACAGTCCAAGGTCTCGGGACCCCTCCAGGCTCCCCAGGTTCTACAGCCCCTGGACATCCCTAGGTAGAACTCGGTGCTGGTGCAGACCTGCTCTAGGTCAGACTTGGGCAGTAGCCCTCCAGGACCTGGGGGGTTCTTCATTAAAGGTGTCCAGAAGCATCCTTAGTAGACGAGTCCACAGCAGCCATCCATCCCATTCTCACCCTGGTTCCTTCTCCAGCTTTGACTTACACACTTTGTATTTAGAATGCCAGCACATTCTACAGAACCTCTGCAGCCTCCCCAGGCCCTGACATCACTATCCTGCCGGGAGGTAGGAGCCCTAGTTTCCAGTCCAGCCTCTACCACTAAACCCTCAGTGGCCTTAGACAAGGGGATGCCTCCTTTGAGCCTCATTTTTCCAATTTAGTGCCAAAGAATTCAGTGATCTCTAAGTCCTTGAGCAACCCATGAGCCTCTTCCTCACTTCCTCTCCTTTTCCTCCCTGCCCCACCCCACAAAAACCAGGAATCCCTTCTCTCAGATAAGTCACCATTGAAGCCCCTGGGCATCCCAGTTTATGTCACCTGAAGGCTCTTGAGAGTCCCTCGGATGACAAAAAGATCAAACTGAAGATCAATCTGAAAGGAAATCAACACTGACTAGTCATTGGAATGACTCATGCTGAAGCTAAAGCGCCAATATTTTGGCCATCTGATGTGAAGAACTGACTCCTTGGAAAAGACCCTGTTGCTGGGAAAGATTGAAGGCAGGAGGAGAAAGGGACGACAGAGGATAAGATGGTTGGATGGCATCATTGACTCAGTAGACGTGAGTTTGAGCAAGCTCTGGAAGTTGGTGATGGACAGGAAAGCCTGGTGTGTTGCAGTCCATGGGGTCACAAACAGTCGGACATGACTGAGTGACTGAACTGAACTGACAGTGATGACTGCTTGTCTATTACACATTTATCCAAACTCACAGAATAGAATGAACCCTGTGGCTGACTATAGACTCCAAGTGATGATGTGGCAATGCAGGTTCATCAGTTATAACAAAAGATTGAAGGTAAAGGAGAAGGGGGTGACAGAGGATGAGATGGTTGGATGGCATCAATGACTCAATGGACATGAGTTTGAGCAAACTCTGGGAGACAGTTAAGGACAGGGAAGCCTGGCGTGCTGCAGTTCATGGGGTCTCAAAGGGTCTGACACGACTTAGTGACTGAACAACAGAGGCAGGCAGGCTAGGGCCAGGGGCCTCTGCACAGCCCAGCCAGGGTGTCCTGGCCAGGACATCTGGGGAGGGGGCAAGGTCCCTGACCCAAAGTCAGCTGCTTCATTCCCAAAAGATGTCCTAGTGTGGCAGGAAGTACATACATCCTCTCCGGGATTGTGCAGACCTGAGTTCACATCCCCTCTGCTCCTCTTTAGCTATGGACCAATACTGAGTGTGTTGCTCACTCTGTCTAA
>SJYW01009559.1:541730-560052 GCA_006410735.1 Raphicerus campestris | reverse complement strand
TGGATGGGCGGGTGGGTGGATGGATGGGTGGGTAGGTGAAAGGTGAAGGAATGCCAGGGTCTTGGTAGATGCACATAATTTGAACTTTTGAAGCACTCTAAGCTGCAGGGGAAGGTAAGGGAGAAGTAGCTTCAGAGAAATTAGCATTGCTGTGTAAATAAGCCCCAAATCTCTGAGAGTCCCCCCCACTCTCAGGTCCAAAGAGTCAAGTAGGCTGATCTTCCCTGGGGTCCCTGGAATCCTCAATCCCATGCAGGCTGGTGACTGGCCATCAGCCAGGTGAGCAGTGAGGCATTAGTATTGGGGCTGAGTCTTGAGGAGGGAAGCGCCGGTCTTTCATGGTTCCCCAGAGATGAGCCGCCACCCATGTGGGGAGGCAGATGCTGCCTACCACCATCCCAGGACCCACAGATCCTGTCTGTTGGTGAAGTCAGTCCCAGCTGGTGAAGAATCTGCTGGAAGCCCTCCCGGGCCCCTGGCTCCGGTGCCTTCTCCCTGTGTTTGGAGGCATCTTGTCTCCACCTTGCTCTGGCCTCTCCTCCGTGCCCTCCCACTCCCAGCACTGCTCCTTCCGGAGCCCCCAGGCAGCCACAGCCAAGTGCCAGGGGGCTGGGATGCTTTTCATTACCAAATGCACTGAACCTATTTGTGAGTGTTTTGCAAAGTGTTTAATCCAAGGTGTTCCCTCAATTAAATTAGTGCAAACATCTGTGTCCCACATCCACCTCCATTTGCATTCTGTGCCATTTATTACAGCGGGAAATGGGAAGGCACCTTAGGAATACTTAGGACTGAATTAGCCTAGCTTGGGGTGGGTGTNAATTAAATTAGTGCAAACATCTGTGTCCCACATCCACCTCCATTTGCATTCTGTGCCATTTATTACAGCGGGAAATGGGAAGGCACCTTAGGAATACTTAGGACTGAATTAGGCTAGCTTGGGGTGGGTGTGGGGGTGGGCGTCTCAGGGTGTCTGTGAGGTTGGTCCACAAGGCGGATCCATCTCCAGGCCGGCACTGGTGGAGGAGCCGCTTTCTGGGGCAGGGGGCCACGCAGGGAATGTGTCTGGTTTGGGGACCATCCGGTCTTGTGGGGGAGGCTGGATGAGTTTAATTAATCCCCTGATCCAGGTGGCGCTAGTGGTAAAGAACCGGTCTGCCAACGAAGGAGATGTAAGAGACAGGGTTTTGATCCCTGGATCGGGAAGATCCCCTATAGGAGGGACTAGCAATCCACTCCAGTATTCTTGCCTGGAGAATTCCATGGACAAAGGAGCTTCACAGGCTACAATCAATGGGATACCAAGGAGTAGGACATGACTGAAGTGACTTAGCATGATCCCCAACTGCCCAAGTATCAGTACCTGCAGAAGCAGGAGGAATTCGCTGCGGTTGTTTTATAACTAAACTCATTAAAATAACAGCAACAACAACAACTGTATCACATTCAAGTGACCCACCTGGGTTTCGCCCTGGAGGAGACATTTGCTGCTGGAAGGTGGGCTTTTTCATCATGAAACTGCTCAGCCTTGGTGACTTGGCTGCGTGTGTGTAGTGGCACTGTTCCCCATACCACATGACCCCTAGGACTGTAGAGGACTTTGGGGGTCCTGCTGTTATCCCAATCCAGGAGGCACTGAAGAANTGAAAGGTTGGACCAAAACTAAAAAGTCAATTTTTCCCACGACCAGTTTTTATCTCTCACACAATAACATCATGACAACCATAAATGAAATAAATGTGAAAATAAAAAAATTCTTATTGCAATCCTATCACTCTGAACCATCAAATTTTATACACTATGGCCATATGCAAATCCATTTTAGTTTTTTACTGAGTTGTAGAAAAAGATTTGACAAGAATAAATATACCAAATCCTCCTCTTAACATTCAAAAGTCAATTGCAAAAGTCACACATTGGGAATTTCCCCGGTGGTCCAGGGGTTAAGAATATGCAGGGGACATGAGGTCGGTTCCTGATCTGGGAAAATTTCACATGCCAAGGGGCAATGAAGCTTGTGCGCCCCAACCACTGAAGTCCAAGTGCCCAAAGCCCACATCCACAGCAAGAGAAGCCCTTGCACTGAAGCTAGAGAGCAGCCCCTGCCTGCCTCAACTAGAGAGAACCCATGCTTAGCAACACAAACCCAGCACAGTCCAAAAAAAAGAAGTCACAGATTGGGGTGACCTGGTTTTTTAAAAAAGGGCAAGTGTTATTTGAGTTAAATGCAAGTTGAGGTGGAGCCCAGGGTGTGATGTTGCTGCCAAAACCCTTACATTGATCTCAGTTGCCTTAATATCTGTATGATAGGCAACCAAGAGAATGGTCCTCTCACTGTAGACTTATCGATCTACATTACTTTTAGATGCAGTTTTGACATCATCTTTTAATAACTTTGACGGTGATGAGTAGAAGAGAGAGGTGAGCAAAGATGTCTAGTGGTCAAAATACTGGCTAACAGTTTAGTAATTCAAAGCACAACCTCTGGAATCAGACAGTACAGGTGTCTATCACGGCCCTACTGCTTCCTGGCAGTGGGCCCGTGGGTAAGTTACTTAACTTCTCTATGTCTCAGTTTTCCATCTGTTGTTGTTCAGTCCCTAAGTCATGTTTGACTCTTTGCAACCTCATGGACTGTAGCACACCAGGCTCCTCTGTCCTTCACTATCTCCCAGAGTTTGCTCAGATTCATGTCCATTGAGTCAGTGATGCTATCTAACTATCTCATCCTCACCACATCCTTTTCCTTTTGCCTTCAATTTTTCACAGCATCAGGGTCATTTTCAGTGAGTCAGCTCTTTGCATCAAGTAGTCAAGTATTGGAGCTTCAGCATAGACTTTCCAATGAATATTCACGGTTGATTCCCTTCAGGATTGACTAGTTTGATCTCTTTGTAGTCTAAAGGGGCTCTCAAGAGTCTTCTCTAGTACCACAATTCAGAAGCATCAATTCTTCAGCACTCAGCCTTCTTTATGGTCCAACTCTCACATACATAAATGACTACTGGAAAAACCATAGCCTTGATTATACAGATCTTTGTTAGCAAAGTGATGTCTCTGCTTTCTAATATGCTGTCTGGGTTTGTCATGGGCTTCTCTGGTAGCTCAGCCGGTAAAGAATCTGCCTGAAATGCAGGAGACCCCAGTTCGATTCCTGGGTCAGGAAGATCCCTAGGAGAAGGGATAGGCTACCCACTCCAGAACTGGTGGGCTTCCCTGTTGGCTTAGATAGTAAAGAATCCACCAGCAATGCAGAAGACCTGGATTTGATCCCTGGGTTGGGAAGATCCCCTGGAGGAGGGAATGGCAACCCACTCCAGTGTTCTTGCCTGGAGAATCCCCATGGACAGAGGAGCCTGGCGGGCTACGGTCCATGGGGTCACAAAGAGTCAGACACGACAGAGCATCTAAGCACAGCATAGCACAAGTTTGTCATAGCTTTCCTTCCAAGGAGCAAACATCTTTTAATTTCATGGTTGCTGTCACTGGAGTCCAAGAAAATAAAATCTGTCACTGATTCCATTTCCCCCCCTTCTATGTGTCATGAAGTGATGGGACCAGATGCCATGGTCTTCGTTTTTTAATGTTGAGTTTCAAGTTTTTTCACTGTCCTCTTTCACCTTTCAGGAGGTTCTTCAGTTCCTCTTCACTTTCTGCCATTAGGGTGGTATCATCTGAATGTCTTGAGGTTGCTGATATTTCTCCCAGCAATCTTGATTCCAGCTTGTGATTCATCAGTCCAGCATTTCGTATGATGTACTCTGCACGTAAGATAAATAAGCAGGGTGACAATATACAGCCTTGACATACTCTTTTCCCAATTTTGAACCAGTCCACTGTTCCATGTCCAGTTCTAACTATTGCTTCTTGACCCACATACAGGTTTCTCAAGAGGCAGGTCAGGTGGTCTGGTATTCCCATCTCTTTAAGAATTTTCCAGTTTGTTGTGATCCACATAGTCAAAGCCTTTAGCATATTTAATGAAGCAGAAGTAGATGTTTCTCTGGAATTCCCATGCTTTCTCCATGAATGTTGGCAATTTGGTCTCTGTGCCCTCTGCCTTTCCTAAACCAAGCTTATACATCTGGAAGTTCTCAGGTCACATACTATNTGAAAGGTTGGACCAAAACTAAAAAGTCAATTTTTCCCACGACCAGTTTTTATCTCTCACACAATAACATCATGACAACCATAAATGAAATAAATGTGAAAATAAAAAAATTCTTATTGCAATCCTATCACTCTGAACCATCAAATTTTATACACTATGGCCATATGCAAATCCATTTTAGTTTTTTACTGAGTTGTAGAAAAAGATTTGACAAGAATAAATATACCAAATCCTCCTCTTAACATTCAAAAGTCAATTGCAAAAGTCACACATTGGGAATTTCCCCGGTGGTCCAGGGGTTAAGAATATGCAGGGGACATGAGGTCGGTTCCTGATCTGGGAAAATTTCACATGCCAAGGGGCAATGAAGCTTGTGCGCCCCAACCACTGAAGTCCAAGCGCCCAAAGCCCACATCCACAGCAAGAGAAGCCCTTGCACTGAAGCTAGAGAGCAGCCCCTGCCTGCCTCAACTAGAGAGAACCCATGCTTAGCAACACAAACCCAACACAGTCCAAAAAAAAGAAGTCACAGATTGGGGTGACCTGGTTTTTTAAAAAAGGGCAAGTGTTATTTGAGTTAAATGCAAGTTGAGGTGGAGCCCAGGGTGTGATGTTGCTGCCAAAACCCTTACATTGATCTCAGTTGCCTTAATAGCTGTATGATAGGCAACCAAGAGAATGGTCCTCTCACCGTAGACTTATCGATCTACATTACTTTTAGATGCAGTTTTGACATCATCCTTTAATAACTTTGACGGTGATGAGTAGAAGAGAGAGGTGAGCAAAGATGTCTAGTGGTCAAAATACTGGCTAACAGTTTAGTAATTCAAAGCACAACCTCTGGAATCAGACAGTACAGGTGTCTATCACGGCCCCACCGCTTCCTGGCAGTGGGCCCGTGGGTAAGTTACTTAACTTCTCTATGTCTCAGTTTTCCATCTGTTGTTCAGTCCCTAAGTCATGTTTGACTCTTTGCAACCTCATGGACTGTAGCACACCAGGCTCCTCTGTCCTTCACTATCTCCCAGAGTTTGCTCAGATTCATGTCCATTGAGTCAGTGATGCTATCTAACTATCTCATCCTCACCACATCCTTTTCCTTTTGCCTTCAATTTTTCACAGCATCAGGGTCATTTTCAGTGAGTCAGCTCTTTGCATCAAGTAGTCAAGTATTGGAGCTTCAGCATCAGACTTTCCAACGAATATTCACGGTTGATTCCCTTCAGGATTGACTAGTTTGATCTCTTTGTAGTCTAAAGGGGCTCTCAAGAGTCTTCTCCAGTACCACAATTCAGAAGCATCAATTCTTCAGCACTCAGCCTTCTTTATGGTCCAACTCTCACATACATAAATGACTACTGGAAAAACCATAGCCTTGATTATACAGATCTTTGTTAGCAAAGTGACGTCTCTGCTTTCTAATATGCTGTCTGGGTTTGTCATGGGCTTCCCTGGTAGCTCAGCTGGTAAAGAATCTGCCTGAAATGCAGGAGATCCCAGTTCAATTCCTGGGTCAGGAAGATCCCCAGGAGAAGGGATAGGCTACCCACTCCAGAACTGTTGGGCTTCCCTGTTGGCTTAGATGGTAAAGAATCCACCAGCAATGCAGGAGACCTGGATTTGATCCCTGGGTTGGGAAGATCCCCTGGAGGAGGGAATGGCAACCCACTCCAGTGTTCTTGCCTGGAGAATCCCCATGGACAGAGGAGCCTGGCAGGCTACAGTCCATGGGGTCACAAAGAGTCAGACATGACAGAGCATCTAAGCACAGCACAGCAGAAGTTTGTCATAGCTTTCCTTCCAAGGAGCAAACATCTTTTAATTTCATGGTTGCTGTCACTGTTTGCAGTAATTTTGGAGTCCAAGAAAATAAAATCTGTCACTGATTCCATTTCCCCCCTTCTATGTGCCTTGAAGTGATGGGACCAGATGCCATGGTCTTCGTTTTTTAATGTTGAGTTTCAAGTTTTTCCACTGTCCTCTTTCGCCTTCCAGGAGGTTCTTCAGTTCCTCTTTACTTTCTGCCATTAGGGTGGTATCATCTGAATGTCTTGAGGTTGCTGATATTTCTCCCAGCAATCTTGATTCCAGCTTGTGATTCATCAGTCCAGCATTTCATATGATGTACTCTGCACATAAGATAAATAAGCAGGGTGACAATATACAGCCCTGACATACTCTTTTCCCAATTTTGAACCAGTCCACTGTTCCATGTCCAGTTCTAACTATTGCTTCTTGACCCACATACAGGTTTCTCAAGAGGCAGGTCAGGTGGTCTGGTATTCCCATCTCTTTAAGAATTTTCCAATTTGTTGTGATCCACATAGTCAAAGCCTTTAGCATATTTAATGAAGCAGAAGTAGATGTTTCTCTGGAATTCCCATGCTTTCTCCATGAATGTTGGCAATTTGGTCTCTGTGCCCTCTGCCCTTCCTAAACCCAGCTTATACATCTGGAAGTTCTCAGGTCACATACTATTGTAGCCTAGCTTGAAGAATTTGGGGCATAACCTAGCTAGCATGTGAAATGAGCACAATTATATGAAGCTTCAACATTCTTTTAGATTGCCCTTCTTTGGGACTGGAATGAAAACTGACCTGACCTTTTCCAGTCCTGTGGCCACTGCTGAGTTTTCTAAATGTGCTGACATATTGAGTGCAGCACTGTAACAGCATCATCTTTTAGGAGTTTTAAATAGCTCAGCTGGAATTTCATCACCTTCAGTAGCTTTATTTGTAGTAATGCTTCCTAAGGCCCACTTGACTTCACTTTCCAGGATCTCTGGCTCTAGGTGAGTGACCACAACATCATGGTTATTTGAGTCATTAAGACCTTTTTCGTATATAGTCTTTCTGTGAATTCTTGCCACCTCTTCTTAATCTCTTCTGCTTCTGGTAGGTGGCTTCTGTCCTCGCTATTGTGCCCATTCTTGCATGAAATGTTCCTTTGGTATCTCTAATTTTGGGGAAGAGATCTCTAGTCTTTCCCATTCTGTTGTTTTTGTCTATTTCTTTGAATTGTTCATTTAAGAAGGCCTTCTTATCTCTCCTTGCTATTCTTTGGAACTCTTCATTCAGTTGGTTATATCTTTCCCTTTCTTGCTTGCCTTTTGCTTCTCTTCTTTTCTTTGCTATTTGTAAAGCCTCCTCAGACAACCACTTTGCCTTCTTGCATTTCTTTTTCATTGGTATGGTTTTATTGTTTACTACCTCCTGAACAATGTTAAGGAACTTTTGTCCATAGTTCTCAGTTACCATCTGTAAAATGGCGCTAATGAGGGTTCTGTTCTGCCTTTGAGGTTGGCTATAAGGGTTGAATGAATCCATATACTGTAAAGTACCTAGAACAGTGCCTTGCACAAAATAAGCACGCATTGCATATTACCTGTCATTGTTGTGATTTTAATTATCAGGAGCCATGAGATAGAAGATATGGGAGAAGAAACTAGAGATGGACCTCCATTTGCCCCTCTCTAACATGACCCATTGGTCCTAGTTCTATTGACAACAATCTCTCTCCCACATGGAGTCCTCCAGATATTTGAAGAGGGGCTGGTGTTTCTCCACAGGGTAGACTTAGGGCTAATTGACAGATATTAGAGGAAGCCAATCTGCAGTTCAATATATAACGACTTCTCTAGTCCAAAGAACCATCCAACAGGGAGTTAGAAAGTGAGCTTCCAACTCAGGATGAAGATCCTGTGTTAGGTAAGAAGATGTCCCTGAACATGGTCTCCCAGACATGGCTCCCCTCACCCATAAAACACTAAAAAGAAAACGTTGGGAGAGTGGGAGGAGTGACAAACATGCATATCAATAAAATATTAAAAGTATCTTCTTTTATCATTGTTTTATAAAGTAAATCAACCCTTCAAAGTAAGGTGAGCACAAAGGGCCACTCATTGAACTCTGAAATGAATGGGGCGTCATAACCAGCAGCGCCCCTGCCCCACCACCGTCACGCCTGCCTCCTCTTTCTGTCTCTATGCGTCCATCTCTCTCTCACACACACCCAACACACACGCACACATATGTGCACATACAACCTCTCTACATTGTCCTTGATTGCCACTCCTCACTCTGCACCAGCCGAGAAGTCTTCCTGTCTGGACTGACACAGGGACGCCTGCTGGGGGGCCGTGTACATGTCATTTCAGGGCCTTCCAAGGCCAGCAGCCTCTCTCCCTGGAAGGCCACACCAAAGGCCTTGTGACAAGCAGCCCTGCCATTACACAACCAGAATCTAAACTCAGCCCTGCCTTACTCACTAATGAAGACAGATGTGAATCATAAATGGGATTTATAAATATGTGGACATTCATGAAATGGTAAATGAGGAGGGAGCTGAAGAACATTCATCATTAAGAGGTTGAGGGGGACAGAAGAAAGCTTCCCCCAGGAGGGGGCACCCTAGAACTTGACTCTGCACGCCCAAGGAGAGCTGAGCCAGCTCCATGAAGCATCCTGGGTAAGAGAGAAGGCTGGAAGGAGATGAGCTTGGAACTTTGCAAGGTAGGGCTGGTGGTGGGGGGGGGTGCCGGTGGTCAAACACAGAGAACACTAGACCAAGGGCATCAGGGATTCACACCCTGACCCCATCGTTAACTTTCTGTGTGGTCTTGAACACGGAACTTTAACCACTGCCTGCTTCAGTTTCCCCATCTGCAAAATGATAGTGCTTGACTAGATGATTCTGGAAGCGTGTGACTTCTACACATCTCTGATGTTGCCCAGACTCACCCCTTCCCCCACCGCCCCATGGAGGCCCTGAAGCAGCTCAGTCTATGACTGTGGTTAAGAATATAGACGTAGCAGGCAGCAGTTCTGGATTTAGCATGGGTCCATCACCTCCCTAACCTTAATCTCTACAAACATCAATGTCTGTATCTTTAAAAGGGGAATAAGAGCAGCGCCTTTAAATGAAGTGATGCCCCAAGAGCTTTTTGTGCAATGCCTGGAACATACTCATAACAAGGAATGGGGCTGCTGTTGCTGCTGTTCAGCATGAGGAGGTGAGGGCCCGCAGCAGCTCGACGGGGAAAGGGAGGCAAATCAAGAAGCCTGAGGGCCTCTGCCTTCATCCCACCACCCATGACAAGCCACTCTGCTCTTCCCCCGACCAGGCCTTTAGGAGGAGGATAAACTGTGACATGATAATCTGTTTTCAGGCAACCGGAGTCTCTCTGGATGGTCCCCATCTCTGATAAACCTCTGAAGGCACATAAGCAAAGCTCTCCAAAGAGAAACAAAACTTAAAAAAAGACGCTCCCAGGCTTCCCTGGTGGCTCAGTGATAACGAGTCCGCCTGCTAAAGCAGGAGACTTGGGCTCGATCCCTGGTCTGGGAAAATCTCACATGCTGCGGAGCAACTAAGCCCGTGCACCACAACTACCCATCCTGTGCTCTAGAGCCCGGGAGCCCCAACCGCCGAGCCTGGGCTCTAGCGCCCGGGAGTCTCAACCGCCGAGCCTGTGCGCAAGAGCGCAGGAGCCCCAACTGCCGAGCCTGTGTGCTAGAGCTCGGGAAACCCAACCGCCAAGCGTGTGCTCTAGAGCCGGGGAGCCCCAACCGCCGAGCGCATGCGCTAGCGCCCGGGAGTCCCAACCGCCGAGACTGGGCTCTAGCGCCCGGGAGCCCCAGCTGCGGAGCGCGTGCTCTANAAGTTACTTAACTTCTCTATGTCTCAGTTTTCCATCTGTTGTTCAGTCCCTAAGTCATGTTTGACTCTTTGCAACCTCATGGACTGTAGCACACCAGGCTCCTCTGTCCTTCACTATCTCCCAGAGTTTGCTCAGATTCATGTCCATTGAGTCAGTGATGCTATCTAACTATCTCATCCTCACCACATCCTTTTCCTTTTGCCTTCAATTTTTCACAGCATCAGGGTCATTTTCAGTGAGTCAGCTCTTTGCATCAAGTAGTCAAGTATTGGAGCTTCAGCATCAGACTTTCCAACGAATATTCACGGTTGATTCCCTTCAGGATTGACTAGTTTGATCTCTTTGTAGTCTAAAGGGGCTCTCAAGAGTCTTCTCCAGTACCACAATTCAGAAGCATCAATTCTTCAGCACTCAGCCTTCTTTATGGTCCAACTCTCACATACATAAATGACTACTGGAAAAACCATAGCCTTGATTATACAGATCTTTGTTAGCAAAGTGACGTCTCTGCTTTCTAATATGCTGTCTGGGTTTGTCATGGGCTTCCCTGGTAGCTCAGCTGGTAAAGAATCTGCCTGAAATGCAGGAGATCCCAGTTCAATTCCTGGGTCAGGAAGATCCCCAGGAGAAGGGATAGGCTACCCACTCCAGAACTGTTGGGCTTCCCTGTTGGCTTAGATGGTAAAGAATCCACCAGCAATGCAGGAGACCTGGATTTGATCCCTGGGTTGGGAAGATCCCCTGGAGGAGGGAATGGCAACCCACTCCAGTGTTCTTGCCTGGAGAATCCCCATGGACAGAGGAGCCTGGCAGGCTACAGTCCATGGGGTCACAAAGAGTCAGACATGACAGAGCATCTAAGCACAGCACAGCAGAAGTTTGTCATAGCTTTCCTTCCAAGGAGCAAACATCTTTTAATTTCATGGTTGCTGTCACTGTTTGCAGTAATTTTGGAGTCCAAGAAAATAAAATCTGTCACTGATTCCATTTCCCCCCTTCTATGTGCCTTGAAGTGATGGGACCAGATGCCATGGTCTTCGTTTTTTAATGTTGAGTTTCAAGTTTTTCCACTGTCCTCTTTCGCCTTCCAGGAGGTTCTTCAGTTCCTCTTTACTTTCTGCCATTAGGGTGGTATCATCTGAATGTCTTGAGGTTGCTGATATTTCTCCCAGCAATCTTGATTCCAGCTTGTGATTCATCAGTCCAGCATTTCATATGATGTACTCTGCACATAAGATAAATAAGCAGGGTGACAATATACAGCCCTGACATACTCTTTTCCCAATTTTGAACCAGTCCACTGTTCCATGTCCAGTTCTAACTATTGCTTCTTGACCCACATACAGGTTTCTCAAGAGGCAGGTCAGGTGGTCTGGTATTCCCATCTCTTTAAGAATTTTCCAATTTGTTGTGATCCACATAGTCAAAGCCTTTAGCATATTTAATGAAGCAGAAGTAGATGTTTCTCTGGAATTCCCATGCTTTCTCCATGAATGTTGGCAATTTGGTCTCTGTGCCCTCTGCCCTTCCTAAACCCAGCTTATACATCTGGAAGTTCTCAGGTCACATACTATTGTAGCCTAGCTTGAAGAATTTGGGGCATAACCTAGCTAGCATGTGAAATGAGCACAATTATATGAAGCTTCAACATTCTTTTAGATTGCCCTTCTTTGGGACTGGAATGAAAACTGACCTTTTCCAGTCCTGTCGCCACTGCTGAGTTTTCTAAATGTGCTGACATATTGAGTGCAGCACTGTAACAGCATCATCTTTTAGGAGTTTTAAATAGCTCAGCCGGAATTTCATCACCTTCAGTAGCTTTATTTGTAGTAATGCTTCCTAAGGCCCACTTGACTTCACTTTCCAGGATCTCTGGCTCTAGGTGAGTGACCACAACATCATGGTTATTTGAGTCATTAAGACCTTTTTCGTATATAGTCTTTCTGTGAATTCTTGCCACCTCTTCTTAATCTCTTCTGCTTCTGGTAGGTGGCTTCTGTCCTCGCTATTGTGCCCATTCTTGCATGAAATGTTCCTTTGGTATCTCTAATTTTGGGGAAGAGATCTCTAGTCTTTCCCATTCTGTTGCTTTTGTCTATTTCTTTGAATTGTTCATTTAAGAAGGCCTTCTTATCTCTCCTTGCTATTCTTTGGAACTCTTCATTCAGTTGGTTATATCTTTCCCTTTCTTGCTTGCCTTTTGCTTCTCTTCTTTTCTTTGCTATTTGTAAAGCCTCCTCAGACAACCACTTTGCCTTCTTGCATTTCTTTTTCATTGGTATGGTTTTATTGTTTACTACCTCCTGAACAATGTTAAGGAACTTTTGTCCATAGTTCTCAGTTACCATCTGTAAAATGGCGCTAATGAGGGTTCTGTTCTGCCTTTGAGGTTGGCTATAAGGGTTGAATGAATCCATATACTGTAAAGTACCTAGAACAGTGCCTTGCACAAAATAAGCACGCATTGCATATTACCTGTCATTGTTGTGATTTTAATTATCAGGAGCCATGAGATAGAAGATATGGGAGAAGAAACTAGAGATGGACCTCCATTTGCCCCTCTCTAACATGACCCATTGGTCCTAGTTCTATTGACAACAATCTCTCTCCCACATGGAGTCCTCCAGATATTTGAAGAGGGGCTGGTGTTTCTCCACAGGGTAGACTTAGGGCTAATTGACAGATATTAGAGGAAGCCAATCTGCAGTTCAATATATAACGACTTCTCTAGTCCAAAGAACCATCCAACAGGGAGTTAGAAAGTGAGCTTCCAACTCAGGATGAAGATCCTGTGTTAGGTAAGAAGATGTCCCTGAACATGGTCTCCCAGACATGGCTCCCCTCACCCATAAAACACTAAAAAGAAAACGTTGGGAGAGTGGGAGGAGTGACAAACATGCATATCAATAAAATATTAAAAGTGTCTTCTTTTATCATTGTTTTATAAAGTAAATCAACCCTTCAAAGTAAGGTGAGCACAAAGGGCCACTCATTGAACTCTGAAATGAATGGGGCGTCATAAACAGCAGCACCCCTGCCCCACCACCGTCACGCCTGCCTCCTCTTTCTGTCTCTATGCGTCCATCTCTCTCTCTCACACACCCAACACACACGCACACATATGTGCACATACAACCTCTCTACATTGTCCTTGATTGCCACTCCTCACTCTGCACCAGCCGAGAAGTCTTCCTGTCTGGACTGACACAGGGACGCCTGCTGGGGGGCCGTGTACATGTCATTTCAGGGCCTTCCAAGGCCAGCAGCCTCTCTCCCTGGAAGGCCACACCAAAGGCCTTGTGACAAGCAGCCCTGCCATTACACAACCAGAATCTAAACTCAGCCCTGCCTTACTCACTAATGAAGACAGATGTGAATCATAAATGGGATTTATAAATATGTGGACATTCATGAAATGGTAAATGAGGAGGGAGCTGAAGAACATTCATCATTAAGAGGTTGAGGGGGACAGAAGAAAGCTTCCCCCAGGAGGGGGCACCCTAGAACTTGACTCTGCACGCCCAAGGAGAGCTGAGCCAGCTCCATGAAGCATCCTGGGTAAGAGAGAAGGCTGGAAGGAGATGAGCTTGGAACTTTGCAAGGTAGGGCTGGTGGTGGGGGGGGGTGCCGGTGGTCAAACACAGAGAACACTAGACCAAGGGCATCAGGGATTCACACCCTGACCCCATCGTTAACTTTCTGTGTGGTCTTGAACACGGAACTTTAACCACTGCCTGCTTCAGTTTCCCCATCTGCAAAATGATAGTGCTTGACTAGATGATTCTGGAAGCGTGTGACTTCTACACATCTCTGATGTTGCCCAGACTCACCCCTTCCCCCACCGCCCCATGGAGGCCCTGAAGCAGCTCAGTCTATGACTGTGGTTAAGAATATAGACGTAGCAGGCAGCAGTTCTGGATTTAGCATGGGTCCATCACCTCCCTAACCTTAATCTCTACAAACATCAATGTCTGTATCTTTAAAAGGGGAATAAGAGCAGCGCCTTTAAATGAAGTGATGCCCCAAGAGCTTTTTGTGCAATGCCTGGAACATACTCATAACAAGGAATGGGGCTGCTGTTGCTGCTGTTCAGCATGAGGAGGTGAGGGCCCGCAGCAGCTCGACGGGGAAAGGGAGGCAAATCAAGAAGCCTGAGGGCCTCTGCCTTCATCCCACCACCCATGACAAGCCACTCTGCTCTTCCCCCGACCAGGCCTTTAGGAGGAGGATAAACTGTGACATGATAATCTGTTTTCAGGCAACCGGAGTCTCTCTGGATGGTCCCCATCTCTGATAAACCTCTGAAGGCACATAAGCAAAGCTCTCCAAAGAGAAACAAAACTTAAAAAAAGACGCTCCCAGNCCAGCAGCACCCCTGCCCCACCACCGTCACGCCTGCCTCCTCTTTCTGTCTCTATGCGTCCATCTCTCTCTCTCACACACCCAACACACACGCACACATATGTGCACATACAACCTCTCTACATTGTCCTTGATTGCCACTCCTCACTCTGCACCAGCCGAGAAGTCTTCCTGTCTGGACTGACACAGGGACGCCTGCTGGGGGGCCGTGTACATGTCATTTCAGGGCCTTCCAAGGCCAGCAGCCTCTCTCCCTGGAAGGCCACACCAAAGGCCTTGTGACAAGCAGCCCTGCCATTACACAACCAGAATCTAAACTCAGCCCTGCCTTACTCACTAATGAAGACAGATGTGAATCATAAATGGGATTTATAAATATGTGGACATTCATGAAATGGTAAATGAGGAGGGAGCTGAAGAACATTCATCATTAAGAGGTTGAGGGGGACAGAAGAAAGCTTCCCCCAGGAGGGGGCACCCTAGAACTTGACTCTGCACGCCCAAGGAGAGCTGAGCCAGCTCCATGAAGCATCCTGGGTAAGAGAGAAGGCTGGAAGGAGATGAGCTTGGAACTTTGCAAGGTAGGGCTGGTGGTGGGGGGGGGTGCCGGTGGTCAAACACAGAGAACACTAGACCAAGGGCATCAGGGATTCACACCCTGACCCCATCGTTAACTTTCTGTGTGGTCTTGAACACGGAACTTTAACCACTGCCTGCTTCAGTTTCCCCATCTGCAAAATGATAGTGCTTGACTAGATGATTCTGGAAGCGTGTGACTTCTACACATCTCTGATGTTGCCCAGACTCACCCCTTCCCCCACCGCCCCATGGAGGCCCTGAAGCAGCTCAGTCTATGACTGTGGTTAAGAATATAGACGTAGCAGGCAGCAGTTCTGGATTTAGCATGGGTCCATCACCTCCCTAACCTTAATCTCTACAAACATCAATGTCTGTATCTTTAAAAGGGGAATAAGAGCAGCGCCTTTAAATGAAGTGATGCCCCAAGAGCTTTTTGTGCAATGCCTGGAACATACTCATAACAAGGAATGGGGCTGCTGTTGCTGCTGTTCAGCATGAGGAGGTGAGGGCCCGCAGCAGCTCGACGGGGAAAGGGAGGCAAATCAAGAAGCCTGAGGGCCTCTGCCTTCATCCCACCACCCATGACAAGCCACTCTGCTCTTCCCCCGACCAGGCCTTTAGGAGGAGGATAAACTGTGACATGATAATCTGTTTTCAGGCAACCGGAGTCTCTCTGGATGGTCCCCATCTCTGATAAACCTCTGAAGGCACATAAGCAAAGCTCTCCAAAGAGAAACAAAACTTAAAAAAAGACGCTCCCAGGCTTCCCTGGTGGCTCAGTGATAACGAGTCCGCCTGCTAAAGCAGGAGACTTGGGCTCGATCCCTGGTCTGGGAAAATCTCACATGCTGCGGAGCAACTAAGCCCGTGCACCACAACTACCCATCCTGTGCTCTAGAGCCCGGGAGCCCCAACCGCCGAGCCTGGGCTCTAGCGCCCGGGAGTCTCAACCGCCGAGCCTGTGCGCAAGAGCGCAGGAGCCCCAACTGCCGAGCCTGTGTGCTAGAGCTCGGGAAACCCAACCGCCAAGCGTGTGCTCTAGAGCCGGGGAGCCCCAACCGCCGAGCGCATGCGCTAGCGCCCGGGAGTCCCAACCGCCGAGACTGGGCTCTAGCGCCCGGGAGCCCCAGCTGCGGAGCGCGTGCTCTAGTTCTAGCGCCCGGGAGCCCCAACCGCCGAGCGTGTGCGCTAGAGCCCGGGAGCCCCAACCGCCGAGCCTGGGCTCTAGAGCCCGGGAGCCCCAACCGCCGAGCGCGTGTGCTAGAGCCCGGGAGCCCCAACCGCCGAGCGCGTGCTCTAGAGCCAGGGAGCCCCAACCGCCAAGCGCATGCTCTAGCACCCGGGCGTCTCAACAGCCGAGCCTGTGCTCTAGAGCCCCNGCTCTAGCGCCCAGGAGCTCCAACCGCCGAGCGTGTGCGCTAGAGCCCGGGAGCCCCAACCGCCGAGCCTGGGCTCTAGAGCCTGGGAGCCCCAACCGCCGAGCGCGTGTGCTAGAGCCCGGGAGCCCCAACCGCCGAGCACGTGCTCTAGAGCCAGGGAGCCCCAACCGCCAAGCGCATGCTCTAGCACCCGGGAGTCTCAACAGCCGAGCCTGTGCTCTAGAGCCCCGGAGCCCCAACTGCTGACGCCCTCACTCTACAGCTCATGTTCTGCAACAAGAGAAGCCACCGCCATGAGAATCCCACATATCAGAACTAAAGAGTAGCCCCTGATTGGCACAACTAGAGAAAGCTCACACAAGAGTGAAGACCCAGCGCAGCCAAATATAAATAAATAAGACCTTCTGAGACAGACTAGCCTGCAGGGCCACAGTGGGGCCTGCGTCTCCTGCCTCATCACCCTGAGAACCCTCTCTACCCCACCTCCACTCCCCTCACGCACACCCCATGAAAGCTCGCTGCGGTTTATGTTAATGTCAGAGTGAGGCTGTCAGTGAGTCACAGCATCGCAGGCCCTGAGCACCAGCCTCTCAATGACACAACTGAGGAAACGAACACCGAGAGGCGCGGTTGGTGCTAAGTGCTTGGCTCTGAGAAACATCCGTCCAGCCCTGAGGGTGCTGCACAGGTCTCCTCAGAGCCTGAGAAGAGGCTCATTTCCCACCGTCCGCAGCCCCCTGGGCTGCATGCAGGTCTGGGGGCCCAGCTGCAGAGAGGACCAGGGAAATTCCCTCAGTCATGCCCTCCAGCCTCAGTCCGAGACTAAGCCAGGTCCTACACCTGTAAAGAGGGCACCCTCGGGGATGAGAAAACACCAAGACACAGGACGTACTTATTCTCCATCAGGAACATCACTGCTCTCTTCCTGGCCCATCATCACCTGCCTTAGGCTTCCTTCTCTCTCCTGGGCCCCTAATCCATGTCTGGGCCTCCAGCCTCATCCCTTTTCCACTTCCCCCAAGCCCGGGATCTCCATGAAATACAAATTCCATCAGGTCTGTTCCTCCTCCAAACCCTCCAAGGACAGCTCAGCGTCTGGCAGAGGTCACCCACCGGCAGCCCTGAGCCAGCCTCTTGAACATCTAAAAAGCTGAAAGTTTCACATTTGAAAATCCAGATCCTAGGTTTTTCTCCCAAATTCGGGATGAACGCCAAACTTGCATCTTCATGTGGCAGTCGCTGGATGACACCAAGTGTCAGAGGCCCCCTTTTGAGGCGTGGGTCCCCCTTTTTGTCTCACAGAGAGAAGGCAGGTGTCGCTTGCAAGAAGCCCACAGGGCCGGGCACCTGGAGGCTGACTCATGCTGCCGGCTGAGGGCTCAAAGTGATAGGAGGTGGCTCATTGCGTTCTCAGCCGCGCTGTTCCCAGCCAGGGCCACAAGCGTTCCTCCTTCTCTCTCCCCTGGATCACTGCTTCACCTCTGGCCAGAAGACAGCCGGAGAAGGTCCTAGGGCAGTTTCTAGGAACGCCAGGACTACAGGGCCCCACCCCTGAGTCCAGCCTCTCCCCACCCCCAACTCAGTGGAGGCTGCACCCCCTCCCTTTATTTCCATCCCACTGTTCCTATCAAAGCCCTAACAGCACATATTTTGTTAATTGTACAAACCTAATGGGGGAATGCATTGGCAAAAAAGGGTAATGGCCATCAGACCAGCAATAAAACAAAATTAATGGCCCATAGGAAGAAATCATGTCCACTTAATCCCGGCTCTGAAACTCTAATAGAATAATGGAATACCAGCGGAGGGGTTTTTCTCTCCATGCAGATTGCTTACACCATGTTAATCACTTGCAAAGCAGGCCACATACCACTCCGGCTCACATGACCCTCCAGGGAAAGTAGCAGACCAGAAACATTTAGTGCCAGCCTCATTACTGACATGCCCCACCAGCAGCAACACCTTCCCCCCTTCCCCACCTCCCCAGGTGACTCTGGGACAGCAAGTGGGGGTGTCGTTGAGAGCCATCCGGTGTGGTGGGCCGGAAAGCAAGACACACGACCCCTAACAATAGCAGACCTTTATTGAGTGCTTACTGTGTGCCAGACACTGAGCTGGTTGAGCAATTTCCAGGTACTGTATTATATCTTTATCTTCTGTAGCTACAGAGGCCAGCAAGATAGCCATTAGCTACCTCTGGCTTTTTATTTATCTTTTAAGTTTTTTTTTTTT
>SJYW01009559.1:500345-541623 GCA_006410735.1 Raphicerus campestris | reverse complement strand
TTTTTTTTTTTAACTAAAAAAATTATTTTTGGCTATGCTGGATCTTCATTGCTATGTACGAGCTTTCTCTAGTTGTGGTGAGCAGCGGCTACTCTCTAGTTATGGTGCTCGGGCTTCTCATTGCGGTGGCTTCTCTTGTTGCAAAATCTTCCCTACTGTAGCTCAGACAGTAAAGAATCTGCCTGCAATGCAGGAGACCTGGGTTCAATCCCTGGGTCAGGAAGATCCTCTGGAGAAGAAAATGGCAACCCACTCCAGTACTCTTGCCTGAAGAATCCCATGGACAGAGGAGCCTGGTGGGCCACAGTCCACGGGGTCACAAAGAGTCGGACATGCCTGAACGATTAACACTACTGCTACTACTCTTGTTGCAGAGCATGGGCTCTAGGGCNATTAACTCTCTGGATGCTGGAGTGGTCCAACAATGCATAAAATGAGATGAAGGCAAGGGTGGCTTTGATACATTACACACACACACACACACACACACATACACACACGTGCATGCACACCAGGGGCACTTATTATGCCTTAGATGCTCAACAGACACATGTCGTACAGATGTAGAAAACACATCTGTAAAGAGGATAGGCAGAGGATAGGCAAGCCAGTCAGACCATCCTTTGACCCAGTCCCTAGCTACTCAAATGAGAATCTTTGTGGAGAGGGGCTGAATATTTCAGGAGTCAACTAAAAATGTCATCTGATCAAAACTTTAAACTGCTCCACCAAGAAAAACAAAAAGACAACACAGCATCGGGTCTGGAAAAACATGGAACAGATTTTTCCAGTTCATCTTAGAGAAAGCGGTTGCCCCTCGGTGAGCCTGGCTTCCCCATCAATAAAACAGTTTGGAGCCATCAATGTCTGAAACATTTCCAGCCCCCTAGTCAACAGGATCTGAATTTTATGCAAGGACTGACCCTCCCTGCTTGATTTCTTTCATTTTCACCAAAGCTTTGGAAGGAAGGATTTTGACCAACAGTTATGGCCTCCAGCCAATCATCCAAAAACATGTGTCTTTTCTTCAGAGTCCCTTTAGATCTCTGCCCCAGGTGACTGACCACAGAGGACAGCAAGTAACTCTATCCTCTCCCCAGTCCCTCAGACAGCAGGCAAGGGGACATGGTGCTCTCATCATTTGGGAGACAGGAAATCTTTATGACACTCATAAGGGGTGGTTGGGAGAGGTTGGAATTTGGGCAATGTGTTCTGAAGAATTCGGGTTAATAATTTATATATGCGTTTCTTAAAAAAAAATCTTCTGAAACAAATTATATACAAATTGTGTGACATTTGAAGGAAATTTGCCAATGTTGCTCAGTGAAGCATAATAAATATATGCAGCTAGCTCATAATAATAAGTTACTTAAACTCAGGGCACTAAATGATTTATTAATTGTCTCCTAATGCTTTCCAGCTACAATGAAAACCAGGAGTGTGGCCATATTTCACATACCAGTTCATAACGCTTCTGACGCCAAGCAACAAGGCTGCCATTAGCTATCTCATCCATTTTTCACTCTGGTCCCTAACTCTGCAGATGGGCCTGGAGCACGGCTTGGAGGAGGGGACTATCGCTGTCAGCAAAGGGGTAGATGCATCCCCTTTGACATCCCAGCCCGCTGACATCTCCCAGGGATGTCCACTTTGCCTCGAGTTCTCCTCCCTGGGGTCCGCTTCCTGCCCATCAGCACTGCCGTCAGCACACGGCGTGCCTGTATACATTAGTCCTGGAGAACACAGCACATTGTCTCCTGGGATGCTCAGCACCAGGCTCGTAGCCCTGAGTCCTCTCCAGCAGCAGAGAATGAGCCAAAGCGATCAGAACCAAGATGGGAAATAGAACACCAAGACCTGCCCTTTCTCGAGAACAGGCTGACCCAGTGGGGAATGTGGATTTCTGTTGTCAGGTCCACTTATCCGGCCTCCTCCCCACCCCTAGTGCTCCAGACATAAGCCTCTGCTTCCTGGGAAACCCTGACGGTTGCCCAGAGCCATCTGCAGCCCCAGTTCTCTCTTGGGATTCACACCCACGTGGCTGCGCCGACCCTGTGTCTGGCATGAGGAACATCACCAGGAAGCTAGAAGTCTAGCCAGATACACTGCTGGTGGAGGGGCAGCTAGGACAAGGCAGGGTCCCCGGAACTGAGAGACTCGAGAACTGCAGAGATTGAGTTCAAGGGGTGAAATGATTCTCCAGGCCACCTCGCCTCCCCCAACATTGTGTTCTTCTTTTTGTTTAGTCTCTAAGTTGTGTCTGACTCTTTGTGACCCCATGGACTGTAGCAGCCTGTACCAGGCTCCTCTAGCCATAGGATTTCCCAGGCAAGAATACTGGAGTGGTTGCCATTTCCTTCTCCAGAGGATCTTCCCAACCCAGGGATTGAACTTGCATCTCACGCATTGGCAAGTGGATTCTTTACCATTGAGCCACCTGCGAAGCCCACCCCCAACATGCTTCTCTCCAACATTCCCATCTCAGAATCTGCCACCAGGTACTGGCATCTGAGAAGCATTTTCCATCCTGCCTCTGCCCTCTTTCTCACTCCCACACCCAGTCCAGGGGACTTCACTCCCCAAGCCCACTTCTCAGACCTATCTCTTCCCATCTCCACTACCACTGCATAATTCAGACCTCAGGGGTGAAAATCATCAGCAGCTCTTACCCAAGTTTTGAGGGATATCCTCAGTTTTTGTTCTATTTTTTAACAGGTAATATGTAACCTCATTCAAAAATCAAAAAGCACATAAAAGTTTACACTAAAATGTCTTCCTCTCATCCCTGTCTCCCGCTTGCTCAAGCAAACACAAATGTAGATTCTTGTTTTCACCTTTTATGTACACTTTTATGCATCTTGGCGGAATTTTACACGATGTATTTTTGGAGGTCTTTCCATATCAGTACAAAGAGAGCTTCCTTATTCCTTTTTAAAGACATATTATTCCACTGTCAGTATAGTCTATAAAGTAGCTAATTGGCCCCCAATTAATGGACACTTGGGTCTTTTCCAATCTTTCAGTCTTACAAATGATGTTGCAAGGAATAAATAAATAAATACATTTTTTTTAAGGGACTTCCCTGGTGATCCAGTGACTAAGACTCTGTGCTGCCAATGCAGGGGGCCCAGATTCCATTCCTGGTCAGGGAACTGGGTCCCACATGCCACAACAAAAGGTGGCAAATGACGTAACAAAGATCAAAGATGCCACATGCTGCAAGTAAGACCCAGCAGAGCCAAATAAATAAATATTTTTGAAAAGAATAACTTATGCATATGTCATTTCATATATGTGCAAATGTATTTTTAGGATCAATTCCCTGATATGAAATGGCTGGTCAATGGGAATATGACTTATAATTCTGATAGCTATTGCCAGATTGCCCTCCAAGTATAGCTCTACTGATTTATACTATAAGTCAGCCTGCTTCCCTCGAGACTTGCCAATACAGTGTGACAACATACTTTTGGGATTCTTGTCCATTTAAAAGCTGAATGAATAATGCTAACTCAGGATGGTTTCAGTTTGCATTTCTCTTATTATATGTAAGACTGAACATGTTATATATGTTAAGAGTCATTTGTATTTCCTTTTCTGTGACCAGTCTGTTAGAATTATTTGTCCAGTTTTATTAATAGGTTCTATTTTGTTGTTGATTTTTAGGAACTCTTTGCATAAGAGGGAGAACAGCCCTGTGATTCGAGTTGCAAAACTTTTCTCCCAGTTAGCCATTTGTCTCTTGACTTTGCTTTAGATATTTTTCAGGTGCTTCCTAAAATGTTTAGTTTCAGTTCTAAAAGGCCAGCAGCATCCACTCTCCCATTTGTCGCAAGCTCTGTGACTCCCCACAGTTTTACAGTTGACTTGCTTCACTGTTATTAAATGTGAGCCAGGACATCAGTGTGATGTCTGAAACTGCTGCTATCATTGTGTGACCCAGAGGGAAGCTGGTCTGAAAACAGCTGATATACAGAGGGGGACAGAGAAAGAACCTGAGGGCTTGTTGATGTCCTTGAGTCACTGAGCTTATCCAACCCTAGAGCAGTCCTGCTTCTGAACTTCACAATACATAAGAAAATGAATCCCTTTCTGTTTAACCCACTTAGAGTTGGATTTGCCAGTATTAGCAGCCAAGGGCCTTCTGACCGATATACACCTTGAATGTTCTAGCAGAAGTCTGATCCCTTCCAACCCACGCCAACTGCTGCTGAGGCCTGTGTTCTAGAATATTAACCTGGCAATGCCCTTGCCTTATCCTAATACATCCCAAGGCTCCCATCACCTGCAAGATGCAATCCAAGTGCTGGAGCACTCTGTCTGTCACCGGCCCCTCCTCCCTTCTTGCTCCTACTGCCTCACACCTCCCTCCGTGGAGAGACCATCCCTCCGTCTCCTGATCCCCAGGAGAGTCTGTTCTGACATTACCTCCTCCAATCAAACTGTACACCAAGTCCCTATCCCCACCCCATCACCAGCATGAGCAGCCACAGCTTTCTCCCAAGGATGCACTCACCTCCTGGTCTACACTTCTTTCTACATGCCCAGGCCCCCACCCTGCTCATGCCTTGTGAGCTCCTTGAAGGCAGAGCGATATCATGTTTATTCTGCATCTCTAGCTCCGGATTCTGCATGTGGCAGGCATCCGAGCAGTGCCTGCAGACCTGAGCAGAGCTCCCTAATTTCATCTCACCTCTCCCCCAGTTGTCCCCTCCCACCTTCTTCCTACCCAAGTCCACGTCACTGTAGAGAGAAGCTAAAAGAAAGGTCCCATCAGAAAGGGAAGCAGATGACCTATTAAACCACCAGATTAAACCAGGCCATTTGCCCTGGGTGTGGGCACCATACCTGGGGACCCGGGATTGCAGCGCATCACCCCTATTGCACCAGGAGGTTGAGGCCGGGGGCTGGGTCCAGCCACTTAACCAGCTTTGTGAGCAGAAAAGTCACCTAAGCCGTCTGTGCCTCCGCCTCCTTACTTAGGAAGGAGAGATGAGATGAAGATGACCTGGCTGTCATCAATCAGCTCACAGAAACTGCTCGGTAATGAGAGACACGCTGGCTCCCCCTTAGAGCAGAAAGCAGCCCCCAGAGAGTGAGGCAGACCCCGACCCCTCACTAGGAGGCCACTTTTCTAGTTCACACACCATCCTGGTGACCACAGAGCAGAACTATATTTATGGGAACAAGAGGGAGAGGAGAGTGCGGGCTGCCACTGGGCGCTTCTGTGTGTGGCTTGCACCTCGTGGTGTCTGTGTGTCCCCACACGCACATCACAGCCACCCTGCGAGGTGGTGCTTTCCGTCTGATCTAGAGAGGGTGGAGCTCACGAGAGCCAGACAGCTTGCCAGAGTGTCCCCGGCAGGAACCCGGTGCAGCGGGGCTCAGGTCTCAGCACAGCACAGTCTGGCTCTCACACCTGAGTCCTCCTCACTGCCTTGTGCTATCTCCACACCACGTGGAATGAGGCCAGCCTGACAGATCCAGGACTTGTGTTCCTGCTGATGAAATCAGAAGTGGTGACCAGGGAGAGGGGAGGAGAGAGGGGCCCAGGGGTGAGAGACAGGGAGACGCGAGGGTGAAGGAGAAGCTCTTAGAAAAGATTTCNCCCTAGTGCTCCAGACATAAGCCTCTGCTTCCTGGGAAACCCTGACGGTTGCCCAGAGCCATCTGCAGCCCCAGTTCTCTCTTGGGATTCACACCCACGTGGCTGCGCCGACCCTGTGTCTGGCATGAGGAACATCACCAGGAAGCTAGAAGTCTAGCCAGATACACTGCTGGTGGAGGGGCAGCTAGGACAAGGCAGGGTCCCCGGAACTGAGAGACTCGAGAACTGCAGAGATTGAGTTCAAGGGGTGAAATGATTCTCCAGGCCACCTCGCCTCCCCCAACATTGTGTTCTTCTTTTTGTTTAGTCTCTAAGTTGTGTCTGACTCTTTGTGACCCCATGGACTGTAGCAGCCTGTACCAGGCTCCTCTAGCCATAGGATTTCCCAGGCAAGAATACTGGAGTGGTTGCCATTTCCTTCTCCAGAGGATCTTCCCAACCCAGGGATTGAACTTGCATCTCACGCATTGGCAAGTGGATTCTTTACCACTGAGCCACCTGCAAAGCCCACCCCCAACATGCTTCTCTCCAACATTCCCATCTCAGAATCTGCCACCAGGTACTGGCATCTGAGAAGCATTTTCCATCCTGCCTCTGCCCTCTTTCTCACTCCCACACCCAGTCCAGGGGACTTCACTCCCCAAGCCCACTTCTCAGACCTATCTCTTCCCATCTCCACTACCACTGCATAATTCAGACCTCAGGGGTGAAAATCATCAGCAGCTCTTACCCAAGTTTTGAGGGATATCCTCAGTTTTTGTTCTATTTTTTAACAGGTAATATGTAACCTCATTCAAAAATCAAAAAGCACATAAAAGTTTACACTAAAATGTCTTCCTCTCATCCCTGTCTCCCGCTTGCTCAAGCAAACACAAATGTAGATTCTTGTTTTCACCTTTTATGTACACTTTTATGCATCTTGGCGGAATTTTACACGATGTATTTTTGGAGGTCTTTCCATATCAGTACAAAGAGAGCTTCCTTATTCCTTTTTAAAGACATATTATTCCACTGTCAGTATAGTCTATAAAGTAGCTAATTGGCCCCCAATTAATGGACACTTGGGTCTTTTCCAATCTTTCAGTCTTACAAATGATGTTGCAAGGAATAAATAAATAAATACATTTTTTTTAAGGGACTTCCCTGGTGATCCAGTGGTTAAGACTCTGTGCTNAATTGGCCCCCAATTAATGGACACTTGGGTCTTTTCCAATCTTTCAGTCTTACAAATGATGTTGCAAGGAATAAATAAATAAATACATTTTTTTTAAGGGACTTCCCTGGTGATCCAGTGACTAAGACTCTGTGCTGCCAATGCAGGGGGCCCAGATTCCATTCCTGGTCAGGGAACTGGGTCCCACATGCCACAACAAAAGGTGGCAAATGACGTAACAAAGATCAAAGATGCCACATGCTGCAAGTAAGACCCAGCAGAGCCAAATAAATAAATATTTTTGAAAAGAATAACTTATGCATATGTCATTTCATATATGTGCAAATGTATTTTTAGGATCAATTCCCTGATATGAAATGGCTGGTCAATGGGAATATGACTTATAATTCTGATAGCTATTGCCAGATTGCCCTCCAAGTATAGCTCTACTGATTTATACTATAAGTCAGCCTGCTTCCCTCGAGACTTGCCAATACAGTGTGACAACATACTTTTGGGATTCTTGTCCATTTAAAAGCTGAATGAATAATGCTAACTCAGGATGGTTTCAGTTTGCATTTCTCTTATTATATGTAAGACTGAACATGTTATATATGTTAAGAGTCATTTGTATTTCCTTTTCTGTGACCAGTCTGTTAGAATTATTTGTCCAGTTTTATTAATGGGTTCTATTTTGTTGTTGATTTTTAGGAACTCTTTGCATATGAGGGAGAACAGCCCTGTGATTCGAGTTGCAAAACTTTTCTCCCAGTTAGCCATTTGTCTCTTGACTTTGCTTTAGATATTTTTCAGGTGCTTCCTAAAATGTTTAGTTTCAGTTCTAAAAGGCCAGCAGCATCCACTCTCCCATTTGTCGCAAGCTCTGTGACTCCCCACAGTTTTACAGTTGACTTGCTTCACTGTTATTAAATGTGAGCCAGGACATCAGTGTGATGTCTGAAACTGCTGCTATCATTGTGTGACCCAGAGGGAAGCTGGTCTGAAAACAGCTGATATACAGAGGGGGACAGAGAAAGAACCTGGGGGCTTGTTGATGTCCTTGAGTCACTGAGCTTATCCAACCCTAGAGCAGTCCTGCTTCTGAACTTCACAATACATAAGAAAATGAATCCCTTTCTGTTTAACCCACTTAGAGTTGGATTTGCCAGTATTAGCAGCCAAGGGCCTTCTGACCGATATACACCTTGAATGTTCTAGCAGAAGTCTGATCCCTTCCAACCCACGCCAACTGCTGCTGAGGCCTGTGTTCTAGAATATTAACCTGGCAATGCCCTTGCCTTATCCTAATACATCCCAAGGCTCTCATCACCTGCAAGATGCAATCCAAGTGCTGGAGCACTCTGTCTGTCACCGGCCCCTCCTCCCTTCTTGCTCCTGCTGCCTCACACCTCCCTCCGTGGAGAGACCATCCCTCCGTCTCCTGATCCCCAGGAGAGTCTGTTCTGACATTACCTCCTCCAATCAAACTGTACACCAAGTCCCTATCCCCACCCCATCACCAGCATGAGCAGCCACAGCTTTCTCCCAAGGATGCACTCACCTCCTGGTCTACACTTCTTTCTACATGCCCAGGCCCCCACCCTGCTCATGCCTTGTGAGCTCCTTGAAGGCAGAGCGATATCATGTTTATTCTGCATCTCTAGCTCCGGATTCTGCATGTGGCAGGCATCCGAGCAGTGCCTGCAGACCTGAGCAGAGCTCCCTAATTTCATCTCACCTCTCCCCCAGTTGTCCCCTCCCACCTTCTTCCTACCCAAGTCCACGTCACTGTAGAGAGAAGCTAAAAGAAAGGTCCCATCAGAAAGGGAAGCAGATGACCTATTAAACCACCAGATTAAACCAGGCCATTTGCCCTGGGTGTGGGCACCATACCTGGGGACCCGGGATTGCAGCGCATCACCCCTATCGCACCAGGAGGTTGAGGCCGGGGGCTGGGTCCAGCCACTTAACCAGCTTTGTGAGCAGAAAAGTCACCTAAGCCGTCTGTGCCTCCGCCTCCTTACTTAGGAAGGAGAGATGAGATGAAGATGACCTGGCTGTCATCAATCAGCTCACAGAAACTGCTCGGTAACAAGAGACACGCTGGCTCCCCCTTAGAGCAGAAAGCAGCCCCCAGAGAGCGAGGCAGACCCCGACCCCTCACTAGGAGGCCACTTTTCTAGTTCACACACCATCCTGGTGACCACAGAGCAGAACTATATTTATGGGAACAAGAGGGAGAGGAGAGTGCGGGCTGCCACTGGGCGCTTCTGTGTGTGGCTTGCACCTCGTGGTGTCTGTGTGTCCCCACACGCACATCACAGCCACCCTGCGAGGTGGTGCTTTCCGTCTGATCTAGAGAGGGTGGAGCTCACGAGAGCCAGACAGCTTGCCAGAGTGTCCCCGGCAGGAACCCGGTGCAGCGGGGCTCAGGTCTCAGCACAGCACAGTCTGGCTCTCACACCTGAGTCCTCCTCACTGCCTTGTGCTATCTCCACACCACGTGGAATGAGGCCGGCCTGACAGATCCAGGACTTGTGTTCCTGCTGATGAAATCAGAAGTGGTGACCAGGGAGAGGGGAGGAGAGAGGGGCCCAGGGGTGAGAGACAGGGAGACGCGAGGGTGAAGGAGAAGCTCTTAGAAAAGATTTCTCCCTCATCACCAGCATGCCTCTGCTGTGTGTGTATGTAAGACTCCGTATGTGCCTTTGTGTGTGTCTATGTGAGACCACATGTATGATTCTGTGTGTGCACACGTGCACACATGTATATGGCTGTGTTATAGTATGACTCTGCACATGTGTGTGCATGCTTGTGTGTGTATCTGTCTTTGTAAGACTCTGCGTGTGCTTTTGTGTGTCTATGTGTGAGACCATGAGTGTGATTCTGTGTGTGCACACGTGCACATGTGTATACGACTGCGTGTTGTAAGTGTATATGATGTGTTAAAAGTGAATTCGACTCTGCACATGTGTATGTGCATGCCTGTGTGTATATAAGACTCTATGTGCCTTCGTGTGTGTCTATGAGAGATCACATGTATGATTCTGTGAGTACATGCATGCACATGTGTATATGACTGTGTTATATGTGACTGTGACTCTGCAAATGTGTGTGTGCATGTGCATGCCTGTGGGTGTATTGAGGAGGGCTGAGGGGAGCCTGCACAGACTGGCCCTCTGCTTCCTTCCATGCCAATCCACACTCAGGCCACAGCAAGCCCAAACCTGCCCCCGATCCCCATAAACTCTGCAGGGGGGCAGCAGCGGGAAGCTTCACTTGTTAACTCGCCTCTTCACAATGTCCCCATGTCCCCGGCAGTGGCAACCAGCCATGCGAGAGCAACCAGCCATTAGCCCAGAAGTGGCCCAGCCAGGCTGCCAAAGGGACAGAGGAGGCAGGGAGCACCTTCTCTGGATGGACCTTCCCCAGCCTGGACGCATCACGGTCCCTCTGGTCAGAGAAGACTCTGGGGAGGCCCTTCTGCCCGCGGGTCTCTCAGTTTTCAAAGACGTTCAGAGCACAGAGTGAGACACACTCCTCTTTCCAATCCATCAGTCAGCAGCCTGGCCTCCAGCTGGGAAAGGAGTGGAGGGGAGGGGTCCCAGGAGAGGAGGCGGCCTTGGTTCCCAGCCAGCTCTCTCAGGACCCCTTGGCACCCACCAGCACTGCCCCCAAGTTTCTCTTCCCTTCTGCCCTTCATTCCATCTGACGCTGTCTGTGGGAGAGAAACATGCCCAAGGTCATCCGGCCCGTTGGGAGCAGACAGACTCGGAATCCCAGCTCTCCCCCTCCCTGGCCACCGCTGCCGAGTCCTCTGAGCTCTGTCTGATGACAGTCACAATTAAGGATTTTCTCTCTGAGAAGGGTGAAAGAAGACAGTTTGATGGGGCCTGGACCCAAAGCCAATCCTTACCCTTTTACCAGACTCCAGGGGGAGAAAAGGAAAAAATTAAAAAATCCCAGCAGATGAGGCAGAGCCTCATTGTCTGCATCTCCAAACCCTGCGAAGACCAGTGCCCCCAAAGCAATTCAGAGAGAAGCCAACATAGTCGATTTAAGTCAAAAAGCCCTGCTTTAGTCATTCCCCCCAACTTCTTTGGAAAACAAGATGCAGAAACTAAACAACTAAGCCTAGAGTGTGACCACCTAGGCCTGAGGAGGAAGAATAACAACCCTCTTATAACAACCGGTCTTACGATGTCTTCAGAGATCTTTTACCTATGTCCTCTGGGTCTGTGAATTACAGGCTCAGGAACAACAGAAGTTTACTTCCTGGCTCAGATCCTGCTTTTCTACAGCGCAAATTCTGCCCATTTTACAGGCAAGAAAAGTAAGGCCTGGAGGATTCGGGATCTGCCCCACTGGACCACAAGCAGTGCTGTGTCTGCGGAGATCCTAACCCACAGTCCAGGGCTCTGTGCATGGGCCCCAGCTTTCCTCTGACTCTTTGTAACCTTGATCAGAAAACCAATTATCACCACACCAGCTCCCAAGCCCTGTCTTCCCAGCGGGAGGAAAATAGTCCCCTAGTAGCAAGCTGATATTTGGACAATCTGCGAGCCTCCCAACTGCTCCGGAAGACCCAGCCTTCCCCTTCCAGGACTTAGTGTCCTCGCTGCCAAAACAGGGGGAGAGAGCTTCCAACAAAAGTTTGTTTTCATGGAGATTTTATTTCCTTCGCAGAGGCTCTCCCTTCACAGATTTCTCTTTGTTGGAATTTGCATTCATAAGTCACCAGATACACAGCCCCCTGACCCTTCAAGCCCTCGGGGGGTCTCACGTCTTTATCTCTCCTCCCAGGCCCACAGGCTGCCTGCTCCCCACTGAAAGGGCCCTTTGAGCCCCTCTGGAGAGAGAGGGGCTCTTCAGATGGACCGAAGCTTCAGTGGGACTGAGTCCTGCGTGTCAAGGATGGGGGAGTCGGGAGAGAAAGAGAGAGGGAGAGGAGGAGGGGGAAGAAGGGGGAGGAAGGAGAAAATGAAGCGGGGAGGTGGAGGCAGGGCTGCTGCCTGTGTCAGACTGTCAGCAACTAAACACAGCCCTGTATCCATCAGGTGGTGGCTGGGCTCCCCGACAGCGGAGGATGTGGCTCTCCCAGACTGTCCGCAGGCCTTGGCTCAACTTGCACCAAGGCAGGCACGGCTCCGGTGAAACTCAGAAGGGGATGGCATTTGTCCTAGCTGGGCAAGCCTTTCTTATTTGCCCTTTTGGGGATCAGCCACCCTCCAGGGCACACAATTCAGAGATTCTGCTCTGGCCATCTCTCTGAGCCAAGAAGAATGGGGCTGACAACATGAATCCATGCTTCATGGACAACCCTCCTGAGGTATGTGGTCAAGAGAGAGGAGAGAGGGAGTGAGAGTAGGAGGAAGAGAGAACCAGGAGGGTAAACGCTTAGCTCAGGGGAGAGTTGCTCAAGGTAGAATCACAGGTTCAAGATGCAGGTGGGATGCAGAGGCGGCAGGGAGCCGCGGCCACTGATGGAGGCCAGCCATCCTCAAAGGCCTCCTCCGGGAGGGGTGATGTTACACGCGTGGGCAGGAGGGCCAGGAGGAACTGCGTCTGATTCTCCACTTACGACTTGCTCACTTTGTGATCATGGACAACTTATTCCATCTCTTTGAGTCTCATCTCCATCGTCTGCTCAAATGGGGACAACAGCATTTCAAGAGCGGTGGAAGGACAGACAGCAGACCCCTAAAGCCAAGCAGGGGACCCAGCACAAAGCCCCCCACCACTATGAGGACTGGGGTCGAGCTGGACAATCCACCCTTCTCTTCAGGTCTCCTCTGTGCCCTGCTCCCCCCTTGCCCCAGGTTCCCTGCGGTCAGCGGCAGAATTTTATTTTGTTCTTTTATGTGTGTTTTTTTATTTTTGACCGTGCCACACAGCAAGTGGGATCTTAGTTCCCTGACCAGGGATCAAACCCACATCCCCTGCACTGGAAGTGCAGTGTCTTAACCACTGGACCACCAGGGAAATCCCCAGACAGCAGAATTTTAAATGTTTAAGTGTCTATATTAGCTTTTGTCATAAAGGCACAAGGAAAAGAATTTACAGAGCACTTTTCAAAACTATGGTCTTCCCTGGCATCTCAGTGGTAAAGAATCCACCTGCCAAGCAGGAGACATAGGTTCAATCCCTGGGTTGGGAAGATCCCCTGAAAAGGAAATGGAAACACACTCCAGTGTTTTTTGCCTGGAGAATCCCATGGACAGAGGAGCCTGGTGGGCTACAGTCCCTGGGGTTGCAAAGAGACGTGACTGAGCGACTACATAGCAACAACAATTCCTTTTCCTTTTCCAAACTAGTATCTCATTTGTTCCTCAAATGGTCTTATTCTCATTTAATAAATGAGAAATAACTGGGAGTCAGAGATATGACGTGACTTTTCCAAAGCCACGCAATAGGTCAGCAGCACAGGTAAGACCAGCCCAAGCCCAGGTGGTGTCCAAGGCAGACACGACTAAGAAATGCCACGCTGTACAGGACGCAGGCGGGAACCAAGGGGAGGGAACTTGGGGCTTCTGCCAGAAGGGAAACCACGAAGGATGATAACTTTCGGAAGATGGAAGATTCTAAGCAAAACTTTAAAGCGTGGATTGGAAAAACCAGAATCTGCGAGCAACGCAGAGGGACATCTGTTGGACAAGGAGACAGAAGGAGAGCAGCTTCGCACCATTTCCATGGTCTGAACAGGAGTCCAGGGAAAGCTGTCCACTACATCTGGGACATGAAGACCCGTGAGAGGGGGCGCTGGGCCAGACTGGGGTTCAGGAGACTGACTAGGTGGTAGAACCCAAATCAGTTAAAGTCCACTTCCCAAGAGAGGACTAAGTGTGGACCCATAATTACCCACCTCCCCATAGGACAGACGAGCCTGGTGGGCTATAGTCCACAGAGTCCTAAAGAACTGGGCACGACTGAGTGGCTTAACACACACGCACGCACACACTGTAGAACGTGTGTCTGAGATCACCACCATATGGTAACAGCATATGAACAGCAGAGGGGAGGAACCGGAGCAAGCTTTGGGCCCTGGTCTAATTCAGACCCACCAAGAGGACCTTCAGCCTCGGGGCTGGCTTCCCGGCTCCTATTTCCCCTCCACACATGCCTTCCAGGAGGCTAGGGACATCAAAGATGGGCATGACGCTCCTTCTCTCCCCCCTCTCTTCCCATTCTGTTCAGTGGGGTCCCCTGACAGCACTGAGCTCTGACCAGCCCTTTACGAACTCCTCCTTAACCTCCTGACTGGGCTGGGCCAGGTGGAGTCACACTTGGACTGGAAGAATGACTCCTAGCGGACAGACCAGCCAAGGATTCTGGAGTCTCAGATCCATAATTACCAGCTCCAGAATATACAAGACTGCCTCCTCCAGAACACACATCTTCTAGACTGATGTTCTGCTTAACTAGCTGCAGAGGAACTCTTTTAGAGGGAAGATGAGGAGTCCCTCCTGGGTCTGGGGGTGCCGCCAGTCTTATTGTGAAGCAATTTCAAACTGTCTCCTTTTGCTTTCAAATGTACTTAATCAACACAAAAAGGATTGTGAGGGCTGGAGCTCCTACAGGTAGACCGAACAGAGAAGAATAAGGTTCATAAATCATTTAGCATGCAATCCAAACAAGAGTGTCTTTTTTTCTTAAAGTAAAAGGCCAGGTCAAAGAAGTGGAGCTGTATAGGAAACCAAAACCACTGTCACTTGTCCCAAATATAGAGTGCCTTCAGGTGGGGTTCATTTTATTTTCATCTGTGATCTGACCCTCAATACTCTTTTCCCAGCCTGAGTCCCTCCCCCATCCTGGAGGCTGAAACCAGCAAAGGGGTCAACACCACAGAGAGACAGCTGATATAAACAACTGCACCCCACCTCCCCTGCAGGCCAAATCGAGCACTGACAGTCTCTCCTCAACAGCTGACTCCAGCCTGGGCAGCTGGGCCTGAGGTGGGAGCTCTGGGAGGAAGGGAGCAGGCCCATGGGACCCAGGCAGCATTCTTCACGCCTCGACTCAAGTGTCACCTTCTCAGAGGGGCTGTCCTGCCTCCAGCATAGACATAGACGTCCCAGCCACTCCACCCCCTGGACCTGTTTTGTTTTCCCTGATGAGCAAATATTACTGATTTACATTATATTAGATAGATTTTTTAAATTTTATTTTGGCCATGCCATGCACCATGCAGGATCTTAGTTCCCCAACTGGGGATCCAACCTGTGCTGTCTGCAGTGAGAGCGTGGAGTCCTCACCACTGAGCCAGCAAAGAAGCCTCAAGATAGATGTTTATTGTGCATCTTCCCCCGCAGGATTTAAGTCTGAAGAGGGTAGAAAATTAATGTGTTTTGTTGACAGTTGAACTCTAGCACCTAGAACACTACTCGGCACATGGTAAGTACTCAATATATATTTGTTGAATGGATAGATGGATGGATGAATGAGTGGGTGGGTGGGTGTGTGAATAGATAGGTAAGTAGATAGATAGATAAAAATATAGTTCCTTTCCCTCATCCAGGGAATATTCCACATAGAGAAATGCTTATCTACTCCAAAGTAGGAAGATGGTAGTCAAAAGATGCAAGTCTGCTGTTGATTTCTAATTCTGACTGTCATTTTGATCCAGAATAAAATAAACACACTCATCATCCTCACTTTCTCCATCTGCAGAATAGGTATCCCGCCAATGCAAGGAAAAAGAAGAGTGAGAAATTAAAGAGAATTAATGCTTATTGAGCTTCCCTGGGGGCTCAGTGGTAAAGAATCTGCCTGCCAATGCAGGAGACATGGGTTCGATCCCTGGATCAAAGGGAAGATCCCCTGGAGAAGGAAATGGCAACTTACTCCAGTATTTTTGCCTGGATCACTTAATGGCAAATAGATGGGGAAACAGTGTAAACAGTGGCTAACTTTATTTTTCTGGGCTCCAAAATCATTGCAGATGGTGACTGCAGCCATGAAATTAAAAGACGCTTACTCCTTAGATGGAAAGTTATGACCAATCCAGACAGCATATTAAAAAGCAGAGACATTACTTTGCCAACAAAGGTCCGTCTAGTCAAGGCTATNGGCTCTCCCAGACTGTCCGCAGGCCTTGGCTCAACTTGCACCAAGGCAGGCACGGCTCCGGTGAAACTCAGAAGGGGATGGCATTTGTCCTAGCTGGGCAAGCCTTTCTTATTTGCCCTTTTGGGGATCAGCCACCCTCCAGGGCACACAATTCAGAGATTCTGCTCTGGCCATCTCTCTGAGCCAAGAAGAATGGGGCTGACAACATGAATCCATGCTTCATGGACAACCCTCCTGAGGTATGTGGTCAAGAGAGAGGAGAGAGGGAGTGAGAGTAGGAGGAAGAGAGAACCAGGAGGGTAAACGCTTAGCTCTGGGGAGAGTTGCTCAAGGTAGAATCACAGGTTCAAGATGCAGGTGGGATGCAGAGGCGGCAGGGAGCCGCGGCCACTGATGGAGGCCAGCCATCCTCAAAGGCCTCCTCCGGGAGGGGTGATGTTACACGCGTGGGCAGGAGGGCCAGGAGGAACTGCGTCTGATTCTCCACTTACGACTTGCTCACTTTGTGATCATGGACAACTTATTCCATCTCTTTGAGTCTCATCTCCATCGTCTGCTCAAATGGGGACAACAGCATTTCAAGAGCGGTGGAAGGACAGACAGCAGACCTCTAAAGCCAAGCAGGGGACCCAGCACAAAGCCCCCCACCACTATGAGGACTGGGGTCGAGCTGGACAGTCCACCCTTCTCTTCAGGTCTTCTCTGTGCCCTGCTCCCCCCTCGCCCCAGGTTCCCTGCGGTCAGCGGCAGAATTTTATTTTGTTCTTTTATGTGTGTTTTTTTATTTTTGACCGTGCCACACAGCAAGTGGGATCTTAGTTCCCTGACCAGGGGTCAAACCCACATCCCCTGCACTGGAAGTGCAGTGTCTTAACCACTGGACCACCAGGGAAATCCCCAGACAGCAGAATTTTAAATGTTTAAGTGTCTATATTAGCTTTTGTCATAAGGGCACAAGGCAAAGAATTTACAGAGCACTTTTCAAAACTATGGTCTTCCCTGGCATCTCAGTGGTAAAGAATCCACCGGCCAAGCAGGAGACATAGGTTCAATCCCTGGGTTGGGAAGATCCCCTGGAAAAGGAAATGGAAACGCACTCCAGTGTTTTTTGCCTGGAGAATCCCATGGACAGAGGAGCCTGGTGGGCTACAGTCCCTGGGGTTGCAAAGAGACNTTCTGAATTTAATCTAAAGAGGACCGATTGTTGGGGAAATAGGAGGCAAGGTTGCCCCTCTCCCCTCAGCTTTGTTTGTTCATATGCATGTTTTTAGAACTCCAGTAGCTGTGCCTCTTGGTGGGCTTGTCCTCGGAGCCATCTGCAGCCCAGGGAAGTCTCATGAAACTGATGATTCTAATGTTGCTGAAAACATAAATGGGGCATCGAAACGGCCAGCGCTGGCAGGAGACTCAGTAAATCTGGCTCCAAGCAGGACAGAGGGAGCAGGGAAGTAAATTCACCAGGTCCCCCTTCCAACTAAAATGCAGAAAATAAGGCAAAAAAAAAAAAAGGAAAAGAAAAGGAAATTCAACCCCCTCAAGATCAAGAGAGCAAATATGTAGTCTTCCTCTGTCCTGGGCTGACATGGACTTTTGTGTGAGGACTCAGAAAACCTAAGACTTTTCTACAGGCTGCCTCCCACCATCCTCTTCCCACAGTTGGGATTCTCTATTCCAGGATCATGTCTGCCCTTCTTCTATGCAAGACACACAAGTCTACCGACTGGGTCTTGCATCATCGTCCAGAATAGGATCTTACAGAGCTCCAGTGACCCAGAAATTTGAGGCAGAAACTAACCATTGGCTATGAATTATCCAAGTACCTGTGGCTGCAGTTTCACGATAAAGCTAATCTCCCTAACAGTGTTGATTACTCCTGAGTTAACAACACAGGGTTTGGGGTAGGACAAAGTTGCCTGGCCCAGCACTTCTCCTTGAACTCCAAGTATGGTACTCCTAACCCTCAGAAAAGTTTTCCCCTTGGAATCGCCTGATGGAATCAAGTTCCCAAGTCTCTCTAGCTGATCCGGTGACATCAATAATGTGAAAGAAAAAGGATGCTGTGGTTGGCAGTGGCCCTCGACATTTTTTCCACTACTTGCCCCTGCAGTTTGCAGCAGGCTCTGCAGTCATGGTGAATCCTTGCAGCAATGATTCCCTACTGGGGTCAGCCCTGAATGAGTCAGGATGGGCTGAGGGGTGGCGTGTCTTTAAGAATGCCTTCCTTCCCTCCACCCTCAGGGAGGTTCTGAAACACCCTGCAAAGAAGGGCAGTTATCACTCTCTCCCCTTGAAAATTATTGGACAGAAAAGAAGTCAATTTACAAATCAGGAAAGTCATCATACACACCTAACTTCTTTTGAATATCTGCCTGCTGTATAAATCACCTTGCCCCGTAGCCTTCCTTTCCTCACCTCTAAAATGAGGGAGGTAATAATAAAAAACCTGCTTCCATGGGCTATCATGGGATCAAATGATGTAATGAAAGTGCCAGCAACATAGCAGGAACTTAACAATCGGTCGGGGGGCGGAGGAGGTTGTTAGTTCACCTAACATTTTATTAGTGTGATTAGTGCCATAAAATTAGTATTTTTGAATTAGTGGGTATTGTCTTTGAACAGTGGAGAAGGCAATGGCACCCCAGTCCAGTACTCTTGCCTGGAAAATCCCATGGATGGAGGAGCCTGGTAGGCTGCAGTCCATGGGGTCGCTAAGAGTCGGACGCGACTGAGCGACTTCACTTTCCTGCATTGGAGAAGGAAATGGCAACCCACTCCAGTGTTCTTGCCTAGAGAATCCCAGGGATGTGGGAGCCTGGTGGGCTGCCGTCTATGGGGTCGCACAGGGTCGGACATAACTGAAGTGACTTAGCAGCAGCAGTAGCAGCAGTCTTTGAACAGGCTCCAGATATGATTCTCTGCTATACACTGAAAATGTGGTCCCAAAATTCACATGAGGAAATCCCAATTCCTTAATATTACAGTATTAGGAAGTGAGGCCTTTGAGAAGTGATTAGGTTATGAAGGTGAGGCCTTCATGAATGGAAATAGTGTCCTTATAAAAGAGACCCCAGGGAGTTTCCCTGCCCATTCCGCATGTAAGGCCACAGCATGAAGATGGACATCCATGAATCAGGAAGTAAGCCCTCCATAGATGCCAAATCTGATCTTTGTTCTCCCAGCTCCATAACTGTGAGAAATAAATTTCTATTGTTTATAAGCTATTGAGTGTACAGTAATTTGCTATAGCAGCCCCAAAAGACTAACACATTCTCCTTCAGGAGAAATACATTTATTCAGTAATAAAGCTGATAATATCCCCCATTCTCACCTGGCTCAGGGCCCTAGGAGTGGTCCATCATCAGAAGGGCAGTGGACAGCTAACATCATACTCGATGATGAAAGACTTTCCCCCTGAGATCAGGAATAAGACAAGATGCCCACTTTTACCACTACTATTCAACATTTATTAGAAGTTTACCCAGATAAATTAGGTTAAAAAAAAAAAGAGCTAGTGAATTTGTTAGTCACTCATTCGAGTCTGACTTTTTGTGATCCCATGGACTATAGCCTGCCAGACTCCGCTGTCAATGGGATTTTCCAGGCAAGAATCCTGGAATGAGTAGCCATTCCCTTTTCAAGGGGATTTTCCCGTCCCAGGGATCAAACCCAGGTCTCTTTCATTGCAAGCAGATACTTTACCACCAGGGATGGGCATTCAAAAGGAAGAAATAAAAATTTTTATACATAGATGACATGAACCTACATATAGACAATCATGAAGAATCCACAGGAAAGCTACTAGAATCTAATCTATTAGTAGATAGATTCAGCAAAGTTGTCGGGTACAAGATCACAGGCAAAGATCAGTTGTGTTTCTATATACCAACAATGAGCAATCTGAAAAGGACATTAAGAATGCAATTCTATCTATAATAGCATCTGAAAGAATAAAATACCCAGGAACATATGTAGCAAAGAAAGTGAAAGACTTTTACCTAGAAACTTGAAAAAACATTGCTGAAAAAAAACTAAAGAAGGCCTAAATAAATGGAAAGACATTCCACGTTTATGGATAGGAAGACTTACAATTGCTAAGGTGTCAANCGGGTACAAGATCACAGGCAAAGATCAGTTGTGTTTCTATATACCAACAATGAGCAATCTGGAAAGGACATTAAGAATGCAATTCTATCTATAATAGCATCTAAAAGAATAAAATACCCAGGAACATATGTAGCAAAGAAAGTGAAAGACTTTTACCTAGAAACCTGAAAAAACATTGCTGAAAAAAAACTAAAGAAGGCCTAAATAAATGGAAAGACATTCCACGTTTATGGATAAGAAGACTTACAATTGCTAAGGTGTCAATACCACTCAAAGAAATCTACAGATTCAACACAGTCTCTATCAAAATTCCAACAGGTTTTCCATGGAAAGAGAAATACTGATTCTCAAATTCACGTGGAATCACAAGAAGCCCTGAATATAAAAAACAATCCTGGGGGGAAAAATAGAACAAAGTTGGAAAACTTCCTAACTTAAGATTTTACCACAAAGCTACAGTAGTCTAAACAGAGTTGAATCAAGAGTCCAGAAATAACCCTATACATTAATGGTTAATTGATTCTGGCAACTCACTCCAGTATTTTGCCTGGAAAATTCCACGGACAGAGAAGCCTAGTAGGCTACAGTCCATGGGGTCGCAAAAGAGTCAGACACAACTGAGCTACTGACTATATACAGGGTACCAAGGCCACTCAACTGGGGGAAAGAATAGTCTCTTCAACAAATAGTGCTGGGACAGCTAGATTTCCACATGCAAAAGAATGGCTTTAGACCTTACCTCATGCCATACAAACCACTAACTCAAAATGGACCAAAAACCTAAAATTAGAGCTAAAACCATAAAACTCTTTAAAAAAAAATAGGGATAATTCCATATGATCTCAGATTTGGCAATGATTAGAACACATCACCCAAAGTATAAGTAACAAAATAAAAGTATGTAAGTTGAACTACATTAAAATAAAAGTTTGTTCATCAAAGGACAATATCAAGGAAGTGAAAAGACAACCTACAAAATCTTTGCAAGGTATGTATCAGGTGAGTTTGGTATTCAGAATATATAAAGAACTCCCACAACTCAACAGCAAGAGGAAAATCCATTTTTTAAATGAGTAAAGCACTTGAATAGAAATTTCTCCAAAGGAGAGTTATAAACAGCCAATAAGAAAAAAATTTTTTAATTAAAAAAAATTGGCCAATAAGTACATGAAAATATGTCTCACCATTAGTCATTAGGGAAATGCAAACCAAAACCACAATGAGACACCACTTCAAAGCTAATAGAATGACTATAAACAACAACAATAAATCCAGAAAATAACAAGGGTTAGGGCGGATTTAGAGAAATCGGGACCCTAGGGTTTCGCTAGTGGGATGGTACAGCCACTGTGAAAAACAGTTTGGCAGTTCCTCGAAAAGCTAAATGTAGAATTATTATGTGTGTGTCAAGTCACTCAGTCATGCCTGACTCTGCAACCACATGAACAGGCTCATCTGTCCAGGGAATTCTCTAGCCAAGAATACTAGAATGGGTAGCCATTCCTTTCTCCAAGAATACTAGAATGGGTAGCCATTCCTTTCTCCAGGGGATCTTCCCAAAGCAAGGATTGAACCTGGGTCTCTTGCACTGCAGGCAAATTCTTTACCATTTGAGCCACCAAGGAAGCCCAAATGACCCAGAAATTCCACTGCTAGGTACATACCCAAAAGAACTCAAAATAGAGATTCAGATAGTTTCAGCATTAGTCACAATAGCTAAAAAGCAGAAACAACCCAAGTGTCCATCAACAGATGAATGGATCAAACAAAATATGGTACATATATATACAATAGAACATTGGTCAGTCATGAAAAGGAATTAAATTCTTCTATATGCTACAACACAGACGAATGTTGAAATAGCCAGTCACAAAACGACAAATATACTATGATCCACTTATATAAAATAGCTAGAATAGATAAATTCATAGAGACAGAAAATAATTAGAGTTTACCAAGGGCAGAATGAAGGGTGGAATAGGAGTTATTGCTTAATAAGTACAGAGTTTCTGTCTGGAGTGGTAAAAAAGTTTTCATGTTAGATATGATGACGTTTGTACAACATTGTGAATGTGGTTAACATCACTGGATTATACACTTAAAATAGTTCAAATGGCAAATTTTTATATTTTACTCAAAAAAAAGGGACAAGGATAAAATGTCATTATTTAATTTCTCATGTGAAACTAAATTGAACAGAGACCCTAACCAAAGAGAAAAACTCAGATTTTTTTCAACCTTGAAGTCAATAGTTATAAATGTATGTGGGCTTTGCAACAGCTTCTGCTTGGCTGAGACATGGGGCCACTGGGCACAGAGAACACCAAACAAACTCTAGGAGAGAAGGACAGAAACGCTGCTTGCTTTCCACAGAGGGGCTGGAATCTGGTACACACAAATGGAGTGAGACCCAATAAATGTTTGCTGAGCACCTCTGATGTGCTGCACACACAGCAATAAACAGTGAGTAATCTGCCTGGAGCCCTGGCCTGTGTTCAGTCATCAGGACGTCTTTCTTCACGGTTTGTTTCAGGTCTCAGATGAAAGGACTGTGTAGACAGAAATGCATTATACAGGTGAGATGGTGTTGTTATTACTGTTACCACTAGGGATTTATTGGGTCTTCTGGGAGGATGCTAGCCTAGCCAGCCTCTGACTCAAGGCCAAGAGAAAGACATTGGGTGCTCCTGAGTGTGGAGAGGAGACGTCCTGAGGAGAACAGCAGTCAGCATGTGCAAAATTCTGGAGGCTCAAGTGTCTACCCCACAGTAGATTGAGGGTGCTACTCTCCAGGAGAAGGCTGACTTTTCCCCTCCAGGCTGGCTGGCTAACACCCNGTCCTATGGAGAACAGCAGTCAGCATGTGCAAAATTCTGGAGGCTCAAGTGTCTACCCCACAGTAGATTGAGGGTGCTACTCTCCAGGAGAAGGCTGACTTTTCCCCTCCAGGCTGGCTGGCTAACACCCCAACACACAGTAGGGCCTTTCTTCACTCATACCCTTGCTTACGGCTCTCCTTTCCCTGACTAGTCAACCCTTCCCAAATTTCAGGGCCTAGCTCATGGGAGACAGGCTTGCTCTTGGAAGAGTTGAGATGAAGATAGGCCTGGGTTCTGCGCCAAACTTATCAGCTGGGCGGCTTGGCCTTTGCCATACGTATAGATAGAATCAGTCACTCACAGACTTAGAGAACGAACTTATGGTTGTTGGAGGGTGGTGGTGGATGGGGAGGATGGAGGCAAGGGATAATTAGGGAATTGGGGATGGACGTGTACACACTGCTATATTTAAAATGGATAACCAACAGAGATCTACTGTGGAGCACGTAGATCTCTGCTCACTGTTATGCGGCAGCCTGGACGGGAGGGGAGTCTGGGGGAGAGTGGTTACATGCATATGTATGGCTGAGTTCCTTTGCTGTGCACCTGAAACTATTGCAACATTCTTAATCAGCTATACTCCAGTACACAATAAAGAGTTTAAATACTGGAAAAAATAAACAAACAAAAAAATCGAGACAGTCACACCTGTACCCCAAGCCTGCTCCATACATATCAGGGGTTTGGTATCCCACCCCCCTCTTCCACCAGGTCTTTGGGTCCTGCAGCCCTCGACATCTCCTTCCTCTGAGACACTCTTCTCTGTATCCCTTGTTCGGTAAGGAATCCTCTCTGTCCTGGAACGTCTCTTCTGATGATCCACCCTCGTGTATTGCTATGTAACTCCTCCAAAATAATTTAATTTTCCATGTTTTCACACTTCTCTCTCCACTCAAACTGTAATCTCCTTCACATAGAGGCCAAAGCTCATCATCTTTGTTTTCCTCCCTGGTGGCTGGCGCACGGTGGGTGCTAAACAAATTGAAAATGGATTTGAGCCAAATGGAGGGGCCACAGGCAGCAGAGGAAAACCTCACAGGAAACAGAGCATGTTCAGCTTCGAGTAACAGCCCATTGGTCTTCTCTTCTCTGCATGAGTCCGTCCCCTGCCCAGACCAGCCCTTCAAGAATCGAGTGAGCGCAATCTGCTGATGCCCCCGGCTCGTCAAAGTCAACGTTAGAGTGGAAATCCAGGAAAAGAGTTGATCTGAAAACAATCACCTCTTTTTGTGACTTGTAGAATGCCTTGGAAATCGTGTTTATCTCCTTTGTTTCATTTGGCCATTGAAATAAGCAGTGTAGGGACTTCCCTAGTGGTCCAGTGGTCAAGACTCTGTACTCCCAATGCCGGGGCCCTGGGTTCGATCCCAGGTCAGAGAACTAAATCTCATATGCTGCAGTGAAGATCTGTCTGCCATGTGCTTAGCCGTGTCTGACTCTTTGTGACCCCATGGACTGTGTCTCGCCAGGCTCTTCTGTCAATGGGATTCTCCAGGCAAGAATACTGGAGTGTGTTGGCATGCCCTCCTCCAGGGGATCTTCCCAACCCAGGGACTGAATTCACATCTCCTGTGTCTCCTGCATTGCTGGCAGATTCTTTATCTGCTGAGTCATCGAGGAAGTCCCCAGTGCAGCCAAATAAATAAGTAATAAATTTCCTTTTTTTTTAAAGGTCAGTGTAAAACAATTTCATAAAAAAAAAGAGTTCCTGTCCCATGAGCACAGTTGACCCTCCATCAGAGAGAGGTGGCAGGGGGTAGCTGGCCATGAATTTAAGGTGTGTCTCCAATAATCCACAAAGCAGGGGACCCACGGTCAGAAAAATACTTGTCACATGCTGCAGCCATCACGCCCTGAGTCCCTTGACTAGATGACTCCCAGCCCATTTAAGAACCCTNGACGGGAGGGGAGTTTGGGGGAGAGTGGTTACATGTATATGTATGGCTGAGTTCCTTTGCTGTGCACCTGAAACTATTGCAACATTCTTAATCAGCTATACTCCAGTACACAATAAAGAGTTTAAATACTGGAAAAAATAAACAAACAAAAAAATCGAGACAGTCACACCTGTACCCCAAGCCTGCTCCATACATATCAGGGGTTTGGTATCCCACCCCCCTCTTCCACCAGGTCTTTGGGTCCTGCAGCCCTCGACATCTCCTTCCTCTGAGACACTCTTCTCTGTATCCCTTGTTCGGTAAGGAATCCTCTCTGTCCTGGAACGTCTCTTCTGATGATCCACCCTCGTGTATTGCTATGTAACTCCTCCAAAATAATTTAATTTTCCATGTTTTCACACTTCTCTCTCCACTCAAACTGTAATCTCCTTCACATAGAGGCCAAAGCTCATCATCTTTGTTTTCCTCCCTGGTGGCTGGCGCACGGTGGGTGCTAAACAAATTGAAAATGGATTTGAGCCAAATGGAGGGGCCACAGGCAGCAGAGGAAAACCTCACAGGAAACAGAGCATGTTCAGCTTCGAGTAACAGCCCATTGGTCTTCTCTTCTCTGCATGAGTCCGTCCCCTGCCCAGACCAGCCCTTCAAGAATCGAGTGAGCGCAATCTGCTGATGCCCCCGGCTCGTCAAAGTCAACGTTAGAGTGGAAATCCAGGAAAAGAGTTGATCTGAAAACAATCATCTCTTTTTGTGACTTGTAGAATGCCTTGGAAATCGTGTTTATCTCCTTTGTTTCATTTGGCCATTGAAATAAGCAGTGTAGGGACTTCCCTAGTGGTCCAGTGGTCAAGACTCTGTACTCCCAATGCCGGGGCCCTGGGTTCGATCCCAGGTCAGAGAACTAAATCTCATATGCTGCAGTGAAGATCTGTCTGCCATGTGCTTAGCCGTGTCTGACTCTTTGTGACCCCATGGACTGTGTGTCGCCAGGCTCTTCTGTCAATGGGATTCTCCAGGCAAGAATACTGGAGTGTGTTGGCATGCCCTCCTCCAGGGGATCTTCCCAACCCAGGGACTGAATTCACATCTCCTGTGTCTCCTGCATTGCTGGCAGATTCTTTATCTGCTGAGTCATCGAGGAAGTCCCCAGTGCAGCCAAATAAATAAGTAATAAATTTCCTTTTTTTTTAAAGGTCAGTGTAAAACAATTTCATAAAAAAAAAGAGTTCCTGTCCCATGAGCACAGTTGACCCTCCATCAGAGAGAGGTGGCAGGGGGTAGCTGGCCATGAATTTAAGGTGTGTCTCCAATAATCCACAAAGCAGGGGACCCACGGTCAGAAAAATACTTGTCACATGCTGCAGCCATCACGCCCTGAGTCCCTTGACTAGATGACTCCCAGCCCATTTAAGAACCCTCTGTGCATGGCACTGGGGGTGCCTAGGCCAGCCTCTCTGAGATAAAGGAAGTGGTGATTTCTCCCATCCTATAGCCAACACTGGGAATAAAAGCAACGGGATGGATGACCTGGCCTGTGACAGGAACACCTATCATGTGCCAGGAGTTATATACACATTAGGCCATCTGAGTCCCCACCCAACACCATCGTGGAACTATTACAGTCCCCATGTTTACAAAAGAGGACCCTGAAACGCATGTTTATATGATAGTCAAGCTGAGAGTCCACTGCAGACCTGGGATTTGAACTCTGGAGAAGGAAATGACAAGCCACTCCAGTATTCTTGCCTGGAGAATCCCATGGACTGTATAGCCTGCCAGGCTCCTCTGTCCATGGGGGTCTCAAGAGTTGGACAGGACTTAGCGACTAAACCACTATCTCTAGCCAAAAGCTTTTATCTTTCTGTTAGGCCTCCGGGGACTTTTGTTATTGTTGAGAGATTCAGAAGCCCAATGGAGGGAGCAAGGGGACAGCTTTTAGTGGCTGCATGAGTCTGTCTGAACTGACTCACAGGGTTACAACCACCCAGCGCCCGGGACCCAGAGCTCTGCCTGAAATTGGGGCCTTCAGCACCAAAGCACTAAACCCGTATGGTCCCCAGCAAACTGAGATGGTTGGCCCCCAGTGACTGAGGCTTTCCTGCGCTCTGTGGCTCCAAAACAAAACAAATGCATTTTCAGAATGCAAACAACAGCTGAAGGGTAACGTTGGTGGCTCCCACTCTGAGTAGGAGCACAGCCCCCAGAGGCCCAGGCACCAGGGCAAAGATATCTTCTCTGTGTGTTCCAGCTCCAGCCTAAGACCAAGAGTGGCCAGTCTGGGTGGAGCTGGGGCTTGAGGGGGTGGGCAGAAGAGCAGAGTGCTCAATACCGGAAGCTGACTGGACCCAGGTCTTGAGAAACAAATGCTCATCATCGTTGGGAGATTATCTGCCCACTTCACACACAGAATAGCCACAACCTCATAGACCATTTAGAGCAACAGTCCCCAACCTTTTGGGCACCAGGGATCAGTTTCATGGAAAACAATTTTTCCACAAACCAGGAGTCGGAGGGGGTGTTTTCAGGATGATTTAAGCTCATTACATTCATGGTACACTTTATTTCTATTATTATTACATCAGCTCCACCTCAGATCACCAGGCACTAGATCCTGGAGGTTGGGGACTCATGACTTAGAGGATCTTCTCAGAAATTCCCCCAAACATTTAAGAATCCTGAGGGTCTTGCCCTCAGCTCTGCCTAGATCAAAGAAGCGAGTCAAACAAAGGTCAGGGAAAGAGGGCTCCAGGCAGAGAACAGCCAGTATAAAAACCCCACGGGAGGAGCACGCCTGATCCCTCTGGGTTCCACAAGGAAATCTGGGTGGGGAAGGTCTGGCTGGCTGGAGCAGTGAAAAAAGGAAGACAGTGAGAGGAACTGGACTGGGGAGGTGGGGATTCAGCCACTGTGAGGGCTTTGGCTTTTATTCAACGATGAATCCAAATCATTAAGGCTTTGACATAAATGAATTTGACACCATTCACTTATATGATGGATTTGCTCATTTTTCACTTCTACCTCCCTCCTCTCCACCAAGGACTTGCAATCTATTTATGATTTTTATTATTATTACTTTCATTTCTGTTTCTCTCTCCGGGCCTATAGCCAGCGTCTTTAAATTTTTTTGTTTCTTTCTTTATTATTTCTGGCTGCGCGAAGCGCTGGGGGCTGCGCTCGGCCTTTTCTCCAGCTGCGGCGAGCAGGGACTCCTCTCTAGAGGCAGTGTGCCGGCTTCTGGGGCGCTGGCCCCTCTTGTTTCGGAGCACAGGCTCTAGGCANGTTCCATGGGCAGGGTACCTGTCTGCCTAGTTCACGGTCTCCCCAGCACCTTCGCCAGGTCTGACACATACAAGGTGCTCAGTAAAAATCTATAGAATAAATGTTACCTACAGGGAGGAGCCCATGGCCTGGTGCAGACTGACGGGACCCAGCAGAGGCCAACCCTCCCCACACCAGGCCCAAGATGGCCCCTCACTGGACCAAATGGGAAAACATAAGTGGCGACAACCACTGGCACATAGTAGGCTTGCAATTCCAGTTTGCTGACTCTATGCGGGAATCTAGAAAACCATCCATTCACGCCCCAGCTGTGGAGCCACTGTGACAGGCCACGCTGCCAGCTTTCAATCACTTAAACAAGGTTGTTATCACTCTCTGAGTGAGCACAAGGTGGGGTGTGTGTGTATGTGTGCGTGTGTGCGTGCTCAACCCTAAACTATTAAGAGACATAGAGTCTGTGCCAACTGATTTCTCCCCACATGCTATGCTCGAAGCACAGCGCAGGCACTTTTGTTTATGTTTATGTAATGTGCCAACACATCCTCATCCGCTAGCTCACGTGGTCCTGGCCAGAAGGTGTTATCACCACTATTTTACTGAGGACGGTGGAGCCAGCTTTTAAGGCACGCACTAAGCATACAGCTGAGTCTCAGCTCAAACACAAGGCTCTGGCTCTGGTGGCACCAGTCTGCCTCAGTCGTGCTCCTTGTCACACCACAATCTCATCACCTGTGACCTACCCAGTCAAAGCCCTGTATCTTACACTGAGCTTGCTATGAGCTAGAGCACAAGGTCTGGGCTGGGAGGGAGGAGAAGGAAAAAGTTAGCAAGCCATCTATAGCAACTTACCCCCAAACATGCATCTCCCTAGAGCAGGCAGCAAGCTGGGCTGGGAAGACCACTGATCCAGAGGGACACGGAACCAGATGGGTGACCTTGGGCAAGTTCTCTTACGCACGCTGAGCCTCACTTCCTTTCCTGGGTCTATGATGATGGCCAGATAAAATAAAGAGTGAGTGCTCCCAGCACGTAAGGAAAGGGTCTCCACTCTCCTGGGGACTTGTGCAGCTACTCAAAAATCACAGGACTCAGAGCCCTTTTCTTCCCGTGGGCTGCATGCTTGCTGTGGCAGCTGGTCTCCTCCCTCCCAGCAGAATCCAGCCCCACTGTGGACAGGTAGCAGCTGGACTCTGTGCAGAAAGAAAGCGGGGGATGTTCCCCTAGTCCCCGGCCAGCAGCTAACTGCACCACCCAGAGCACAGCCCACGAGTGCAGATCTCTCTCCATCTTCTCTCCCTTCCAAAGCCAATGGAAACAACTCTGAAGAGTATTCCAGGAGACCAGACGTCCAGCTTGGAAAGGGCTTTTCCCAACAATCTGGGCGTCCACAGGTGGTAGCATCCTCCTATCTCCTTGCTGCTAACTGGATGCCTTCCTTCGGCCTCCAGGGAAAGCTGGGGAGTCCCGCCAAGCTCTCCGGCNACCCTGGCTTTCTCTCACCTTGTTCTGCCCTTGCCTGGGATGGAAAAGGAGCTCCCCAGGATGAGGGGTTGGCCTACTCTCTCTCTTCAGGAAGGGCCTCAAGTGACCACGAGGTCAGGCAAAGCCAGCCCAAGGTGACTAGAATCCTCACCGGCTCCCCTCAAACCTCAGCCTGAAGCTCATGTCCCCAGGATGTCCTCCAGACCCCCAGAGGAGCACACAGCCCCCAGCTCTGTGCTCATCACATTCTGGACTCCATGCCTCTTATTGTGGTTTTACTAATTAGTCACGGAACTCCAATGCCCATCTTCCCCGAAGACTATGAGTTCCATGGGCAGGGTACCTGTCTGCCTAGTTCACGGTCTCCCCAGCACCTTCGCCAGGTCTGACACATACAAGGTGCTCAGTAAAAATCTATAGAATAAATGTTACCTACAGGGAGGAGCCCATGGCCTGGTGCAGACTGACGGGACCCAGCAGAGGCCAACCCTCCCCACACCAGGCCCAAGATGGCCCCTCACTGGACCAAATGGGAAAACATAAGTGGCGACAACCACTGGCACATAGTAGGCTTGCAATTCCAGTTTGCTGACTCTATGCGGGAATCTAGAAAACCATCCATTCACGCCCCAGCTGTGGAGCCACTGTGACAGGCCACGCTGCCAGCTTTCAATCACTTAAACAAGGTTGTTATCACTCTCTGAGTGAGCACAAGGTGGGGTGTGTGTGTATGTGTGCGTGTGTGCGTGCTCAACCCTAAACTATTAAGAGACATAGAGTCTGTGCCAACTGATTTCTCCCCACATGCTATGCTCGAAGCACAGCGCAGGCACTTTTGTTTATGTTTATGTAATGTGCCAACACATCCTCATCCGCTAGCTCACGTGGTCCTGGCCAGAAGGTGTTATCACCACTATTTTACTGAGGACGGTGGAGCCAGCTTTTAAGGCACGCACTAAGCATACAGCTGAGTCTCAGCTCAAACACAAGGCTCTGGCTCTGGTGGCACCAGTCTGCCTCAGTCGTGCTCCTTGTCACACCACAATCTCATCACCTGTGACCTACCCAGTCAAAGCCCTGTATCTTACACTGAGCTTGCTATGAGCTAGAGCACAAGGTCTGGGCTGGGAGGGAGGAGAAGGAAAAAGTTAGCAAGCCATCTATAGCAACTTACCCCCAAACATGCATCTCCCTAGAGCAGGCAGCAAGCTGGGCTGGGAAGACCACTGATCCAGAGGGACACGGAACCAGATGGGTGACCTTGGGCAAGTTCTCTTACGCACGCTGAGCCTCACTTCCTTTCCTGGGTCTATGATGATGGCCAGATAAAATAAAGAGTGAGTGCTCCCAGCACGTAAGGAAAGGGTCTCCACTCTCCTGGGGACTTGTGCAGCTACTCAAAAATCACAGGACTCAGAGCCCTTTTCTTCCCGTGGGCTGCATGCTTGCTGTGGCAGCTGGTCTCCTCCCTCCCAGCAGAATCCAGCCCCACTGTGGACAGGTAGCAGCTGGACTCTGTGCAGAAAGAAAGCGGGGGATGTTCCCCTAGTCCCCGGCCAGCAGCTAACTGCACCACCCAGAGCACAGCCCACAAGTGCAGAGCTCTCTCCATCTTCTCTCCCTTCCAAAGCCAATGGAAACGACTCTGAAGTGTATTCCAGGAGACCAGACGTCCAGCTTGGAAAGGGCTTTTCCCAACAATCTGGGCGTCCACAGGTGGTAGCATCCTCCCATCTCCTTGCTGCTAACTGGATGCCTTCCTTCGGCCTCCAGGGAAAGCTGGGGAGTCCCGCCAAGCTCTCCGGCTGTCCTCTGGGTCATAATAACAACAAGNCCAACAATCTGGGCGTCCACAGGTGGTAGCATCCTCCTATCTCCTTGCTGCTAACTGGATGCCTTCCTTCGGCCTCCAGGGAAAGCTGGGGAGTCCCGCCAAGCTCTCCGGCTGTCCTCTGGGTCATAATAACAACAAGTGAGGAGCCCCCGGGGGACTGCTGCCCCACTGTGCATCTAGCCAGCTCCTCCCAGAGAGGGCTGGAGGGAGATGGGGCCATGGGACATGCTCCCATCAAGGCAGCAGTGCAAAACCACCGCTTCTGCTCAGGCCACAGGAGAGCATCAAACTTGAGCTCCCTAACCGCTGGTCTCTCCTGCTTGATGAATATCCCCCTGGTCCTCCTGGAGCCTGGAGGACTCAGAAAGGGCCCCTCGGTGGGAGCTTGCCAGCCCCAGCAGCCAAATAAGTGGGACTGCCTGCTCTTAAATCTCCTTCTCCCCATCCCTCCCGCCCTTGCTTAGCCAGAGCCAGGCAGTCCTACCACAACTGGGCCAAATGTCCCCTGGAGCCCACCACCTCCTCCAGACCCAGGGCGCCTGGGCATCTGGAGCGCACACTCCAGCGTGGACAGCCCCCAGAGTCACAGCATAGCAGATCCGGAAGGGGCCTCTAAGACAGTCTTATCTCACCTTCTCCTTGTATAAAATGAGGACGCCAAGATCCAGAGAAGCTAAGAGGCGTGTTGAAGGTCAAACATGCGAGGCCCTGAGAACCACACAGCACATCGCCAGGCTTTCATTAAACAGGCGGCTCGCTGATGGATTTAAGGACCACCGGGGACTGAGAACGAGCTCCTGTCTCCACGAGGCCCTAGGTGCACATGTGGAATCTCTCTGAGCTGCTTCTCTCAGCCCCTGACCTGGAGTTGAACTCACAACCCACACAGAGCAGGGCCTCACCTGAGAAAGGGTGGGGACAGCCCTGGACCCCCGGCTCAGCACAGGCCTGGGAATGGGAGTACTCAGAGACAAGGGACCCCGCAGTGAGGACCACATGAGGGACCTCTGGGGGTGGGCTCACTCCCCCTGCTCCATCTAGACTCCCTGAACCACCCTGGACTCAGCCCAGACAGAAGCCCTGCCACTTACAGCCTCAGGGAGCCCGGTGTCCGCCAGGACGGAGAGCTAGAGGACCACAGGGGTAGCCCAGGACATGGCATCAGCTGGCTCACTCTGAGCCCCTCCCAGCCGGGCGGCTGGTGCAGGCAGGGTGACGGCGTTGCAGCTCTGCCACCCATCGCCCCTGCCACCAGCCTGCCTCCCTGCCTGAAACCCAGCTCCCCCTCTCTGTGCTGGGCACCCCAGCCCTCCTGAAAGCTTTGTGGAAGTGAAAAAACAGCAGCCCATGGAGACTCCAGGTATGCACCCAGGGCCTCAGGGTGACAGGGGCTCGTTCTCAGTCCTGAGCCCTCCCCAGCGGTCCTTAAATCCGTCAGCCCAGATAGTCCAGGGTTCCATAACAGCCGGGAGGTACCCGCAGCATTTGCCAAACAAGGGTTTGGGTAGCGGGGAGCTGGATTCAGGTGGCTCCTGTGAAGAGACTCTTGGGAAAGGACAAGATGGAGCTCAGGACTCGGAGGCCCTCAGAGCTCAGAGGTGCTTGTTCTGTCTTCGGAAGGCTAAAGAAAGAGCCCTCGTCATCATAGGTGGACGCAGGCCACCCTAATTACCCTGTGTCCCCCTGGACAGACAGAGGCATCTGCCGTCCCTTCCTGGACCTGTCGCTTCAGCCACTCTCTGAGCCCAGGTTCCTCTCCCTCGTAAAGTGAGACAGCGTCACAAAGTTGAGAGGCTCAAACAAGAGAGTGCGTCAGAAAATTCTTTAATTGGGAAAAAAAAACCTAATATTCACCAAGAACGCTTACGGATACTTTCTTCTAGAAAAGTCACAACACTCTTGCTGTTGTTGTGTTAGTCACTCAGTCCTGTCTGACTCTTCTCGACCCCAAAGACTGCAGCCCACCAGGCTCCTCTGTCCATGGGATTTTCCAGGCAAGAATACTGGACAGCGTTGCCGTTCCCTTCTTCACACAACACTCCTATGTGCTCCGTATTATTACTATCCTGCCTATCTAGCTAAGAAAACTGAGGTTCAGGGAGGTTCAGTGATGTGCCGAAGGACACATAGCTTAGCTGTAGTAGATCCAAGGTCAGAACACAGAGTGACTCCAAAGCCAGTGACCCTTTCCCCAACACCACACCATTTCAACAAAAGAAGCAAATGGCGCTTTTTAAAAAGAGGCAGCTGAGTCTTCAGACAAAAGGCCACGTCGTGGAGCTGTCCCTACCATTTTCTGTGTGTCATATATTCAGTTGCTGTCATGCCCAACTCTTTCTACCCCATGGACTGTAGCCCACAAGGCTCCTCTGTCCATGGGATTTCCCAGGCAGGAGTACTGGAATGGGTTGCTATTTCTTCCTTCAGGGGATCTTTCCGACCCAGGATCAAACCCATGTCTCTTGCGTCTCCTGCGCTGGCAGGTGGGTTCTTTACNAGATAAAATAAAGAGTGAGTGCTCCCAGCACGTAAGGAAAGGGTCTCCACTCTCCTGGGGACTTGTGCAGCTACTCAAAAATCACAGGACTCAGAGCCCTTTTCTTCCCGTGGGCTGCATGCTTGCTGTGGCAGCTGGTCTCCTCCCTCCCAGCAGAATCCAGCCCCACTGTGGACAGGCGGCAGCTGGACTCTGTGCAGAAAGAAAGCGGGGGATGTTCCCCTAGTCCCCGGCCAGCAGCTAACTGCACCACCCAGAGCACAGCCCACAAGTGCAGAGCTCTCTCCATCTTCTCTCCCTTCCAAAGCCAATGGAAACGACTCTGAAGTGTATTCCAGGAGACCAGACGTCCAGCTTGGAAAGGGCTTTTCCCAACAATCTGGGCGTCCACAGGTGGTAGCATCCTCCCATCTCCTTGCTGCTAACTGGATGCCTTCCTTCGGCCTCCAGGGAAAGCTGGGGAGTCCCGCCAAGCTCTCCGGCTGTCCTCTGGGTCATAATAACAACAAGTGAGGAGCCCCCGGGGGACTGCCGCCCCACTGTGCGTCTAGCCAGCTCCTCCCAGAGAGGGCTGGAGGGAGATGGGGCCATGGGACACGCTCCCATCAAGGCAGCAGTGCAAAACCACCGCTTCTGCTCAGGCCACAGGAGAGCATCAGACTTGAGCTCCCTAACCGCTGGTCTCTCCTGCTTGATGAATATCCCCCTGGTCCTCCTGGAGCCTGGAGGACTCAGAAAGGGCCCCTCGGTGGGAGCTTGCCAGCCCCAGCAGCCAAATAAGTGGGACTGCCTGCTCTTAAATCTCCTTCTCCCCATCCCTCCCGCCCTTGCTTAGCCAGAGCCAGGCAGTCCTACCACAACTGGGCCAAATGTCCCCTGGAGCCCACCACCTCCTCCAGACCCAGGGCGCCTGGGCATCTGGAGCGCACACTCCAGCGTGGACAGCCCCCAGAGTCACAGCATAGCAGATCCGGAAGGGGCCTCTAAGATAGTCTTATCTCACCTCCTCCTTGTATAAAATGAGGACGCCAAGATCCAGAGAAGCTAAGAGGCATGTCGAAGGTCAAACATGCGAGGCCCTGAGAACCACACAGCACATCGCCAGGCTTTCATTAAACAGGCGGCTCGCTGACGGATTTAAGGACCACCGGGGACTGAGAATGAGCTCCTGTCTTCACAAGGCCCTAGGTGCACATGTGGAATCTCTCTGGGCTGCTTCTCTCAGCCCCTGACCTGGAGTTGAACTCACAACCCACACAGAGCAGGGCCTCACCTGAGAAAGGGTGGGGACAGCCCTGGACCCCCGGCTCAGCACAGGCCTGGGAATGGGACCGCGCAGTGAGGACCACATGAGGGACCTCTGGGGGTGGGCTCACTCCCGCTGCTCCATCTAGACTCCCTGAACCACCCTGGACTCAGCCCAGACAGAAGCCCTGCCACTTACAGCCTCAGGGAGCCCAGTGTCCGCCAGGACGGAGAGCTAGAGGACCACAGGGGTAGCCCAGGACATGGCATCAGCTGGCTCACTCTGAGCCCCTCCCAGCTGGGCGGCTGGTGCAGGCAGGGTGACGGCGTTGCAGCTCTGCCACCCACCGCCCCTGCCACCAGCCTGCCTCCCTGCCTGAAACCCAGCTCCCCCTCTCTGTGCTGGGCACCCCAGCCCTCCTGAAAGCTTTGTGGAAGTGAAAAAACAGCAGCCCATGGAGACTCCAGGTGTGCACCCAGGGCCTCAGGGTGACAGGGGCTCGTTCTCAGTCCCAAGCCCTCCCCAGTGGTCCTTAAATCCGTCAGCCCAGATAGTCCGGGGTTCCATAACAGCCGGGAGGTACCAGCAGCATTTGCCAAACAAGGGTTTGGGTAGGGGGGAGCTGGATTCAGGTGGCTCCTGTGAAGAGACTCTTGGGAAAGGACAAGATGGAGCTCAGGACTCGGAGGCCCTCAGAGCTCAGAGGTGCTTGTTCTGTCTTCGGAAGGCTAAAGAAAGAGCCCTCGTCATCATAGGTGGACGCAGGCCACCCTAATTACCCTGTGTCCCCCTGGACAGACAGAGGCATCTGCCGTCCCTTCCTGGACCTGTCGCTTCAGCCACTCTCTGAGCCCAGGTTCCTCTCCCTCGTAAAGTGAGACAGCGTCACAAAGTTGAGAGGCTCAAACAAGAGAGTGTGTGAGAAAATTCTTTAATTGGGAAAAAAAACCTAATATTCACCGAGAACGCTTACGGATACTTTCTTCTAGAAAAGTCACAACACTCTTGCTGTTGTTGTGTTAGTCACTCAGTCCTGTCTGACTCTTCTCGACCCCAAAGACTGCAGCCCACCAGGCTCCTCTGTCCTTGGGATTTTCCAGGCAAGAATACTGGACAGCGTTGCCGTTCCCTTCTTCACACAACACTCCTATGTGCTCCGTATTATTACTATCCTGCCTATCTAGCTAAGAAAAGTGAGGTTCAGGGAGGTTCAGTGATGTGCCGAAGGACACATAGCTTAGCTGTAGTAGATCCAAGGTCAGAACACAGAGTGACTCCAAAGCCAGTGACCCTTTCCCCAACACCACACCATTTCAACAAAAGAAGCAAATGGCGCTTTTTAAAAAGAGGCAGCTGAGTCTTCAGACAAAAGGCCACGTCGTGGAGCTGTCCCTACCATTTTCTGTGTGTCATATATTCAGTTGCTGTCATGCCCAACTCTTTCTACCCCATGGACTGTAGCCCACAAGGCTCCTCTGTCCATGGGATTTCCCAGGCAGGAGTACTGGAATGGGTTGCTATTTCTTCCTTCAGGGGATCTTTCCGACCCAGGATCAAACCCATGTCTCTTGCGTCTCCTGCGCTGGCAGGTGGGTTCTTTACTGCTGTGCCACCTGGGAAGCCCGCCCCTACTGCTAGACTTGCCCGTTCACCCTGGGAAGGCCATTGATCAAGTCAAAGCCAACTCCCCATTGTCTTGGGAGACCCTACAACAGCCCTCACACTCCATTCCTTGGCTGCTGTGCGTCATGATACTTGTTGGTTTGGTGTTTCAATACTGGTTCCAATGACCATCTCTGTGTGAGTCAAGTCAGTTGAAGGAAACAGAATCATGGAACTTTGGGCTGAACAAGGCCTCTGAGAGCAGGTTCCAGCTCCTGGTTAGATGGCCAAAGAAACTGACATCCAAAGGTCAGACACATGTTGTAGGTCAACAGCGAGCCAGTGGCCAATCTGGAGCAGAATCCTTGTTCTCCACATCCCAGCTGCTCTGGCATCAGCAGCTTCATGGCCCCCAACAAGGCCGAGTGTGAGCCTAGCGTCTGCTCTCCTGGTTTAGGGAGAGCAGGGATGGTGGGTAAGAGAATCGCATCACAGCCAGGAGCGAAACTAGCTGGTTGGCCCCCTGCACTAAATCATAATCCTAAATTCCATGCATTGAAAGATCAAGGCGTGAAAGCAGCCTATTCCCCAACAGGGAGGCCTGGGAGGCTGGCGTGAGGCAGTGGTGGCCCCTTCTGGGCCCCCGGCCATGGTCAGAGGAGGCTGGACTTTTTAACCTAGTACAGTCTGCCCACCTCCCACCGCCAGCCATCACCGGGACAGTACTGGAGCACCGTGACCTGGACAGTCTCACGTTTTGCCCCTCCATCTCCAGACCAACTGAGAGCTCACCTCCACTCAGCCTCCATCACTTGGCAGCCTCCCATCCTCCTCTTGCCTCTGTTGTTAACAACTGATTTCTACCCTTTTTTTTTCTTTTCACTTCAGTGCATGCGCATGCATCTCTCAGTCCTTTGTGGGTCAACTTTGTCCTTCCTGGAACTGCACAGTCCCTGGGGACACGCTCTGTGTCCCCATTTCTACCACAGCCCCTGATGAAGTCTGTGTGCAGACGGGAGCACACAGCTGTTTGTTCAGCACTTGTTGCTATGCCAGTGACCTGTGGGCGGCCCAGGCCACGTCCTGGGGAAGGAAAGGCAAGGGAAAGGGGAGGCTGGATAAGCCACAAGCTGGACAGAAAACCCAACTGAGCCCACCCTGGGGGGCAGACACTGTGCTCACACTTTACAGACCCTCTCTCCACAGTCCTACGATCTATGTCCTTCTATTTCCCTCTTTACAGACGGGGAAACTAAATCAGAGATGTTAAGCAACTCATCTCTGTGTGCATGCTATAAGTCGCTTCAGTTGTGTCTGACTCTTTGCAACCCTATGAACTATCGCTCTCCAGGCTCCTCTGCCCATGGGATTCTCCAGGAAAGAATACTGGAGAGGGTTGCCATGCCCCCCTCCCAGGGGATCTTCCCGACCCAGGGATCCAACCCTCTTCTGTCTCCTGCATTGCCAGGCAGGTTCTTTACCACTAGTGCCTCCTGGGAANCCCTACTGCTAGACTTGCCCGTTCACCCTGGGAAGGCCATTGATCAAGTCAAAGCCAACTCCCCATTGTCTTGGGAGACCCTACAACAGCCCTCACACTCCATTCCTTGGCTGCTGTGCGTCATGATACTTGTTGGTTTGGTGTTTCAATACTGGTTCCAATGACCATCTCTGTGTGAGTCAAGTCAGTTGAAGGAAACAGAATCATGGAACTTTGGGCTGAACAAGGCCTCTGAGAGCAGGTTCCAGCTCCTGGTTAGATGGCCAAAGAAACTGACATCCAAAGGTCAGACACATGTTGTAGGTCAACAGCGAGCCAGTGGCCAATCTGGAGCAGAATCCTTGTTCTCCACATCCCAGCTGCTCTGGCATCAGCAGCTTCATGGCCCCCAACAAGGCCGAGTGTGAGCCTAGCGTCTGCTCTCCTGGTTTAGGGAGAGCAGGGATGGTGGGTAAGAGAATCGCATCACAGCCAGGAGCGAAACTAGCTGGTTGGCCCCCTGCACTAAATCATAATCCTAAATTCCATGCATTGAAAGATCAAGGCGTGAAAGCAGCCTATTCCCCAACAGGGAGGCCTGGGAGGCTGGCGTGAGGCAGTGGTGGCCCCTTCTGGGCCCCCGGCCATGGTCAGAGGAGGCTGGACTTTTTAACCTAGTACAGTCTGCCCACCTCCCACCGCCAGCCATCACCGGGACAGTACTGGAGCACCGTGACCTGGACAGTCTCACGTTTTGCCCCTCCATCTCCAGACCAACTGAGAGCTCACCTCCACTCAGCCTCCATCACTTGGCAGCCTCCCATCCTCCTCTTGCCTCTGTTGTTAACAACTGATTTCTACCCTTTTTTTTTCTTTTCACTTCAGTGCATGCGCATGCATCTCTCAGTCCTTTGTGGGTCAACTTTGTCCTTCCTGGAACTGCACAGTCCCTGGGGACACGCTCTGTGTCCCCATTTCTACCACAGCCCCTGATGAAGTCTGTGTGCAGACGGGAGCACACAGCTGTTTGTTCAGCACTTGTTGCTATGCCAGTGACCTGTGGGCGGCCCAGGCCACGTCCTGGGGAAGGAAAGGCAAGGGAAAGGGGAGGCTGGATAAGCCACAAGCTGGACAGAAAACCCAACTGAGCCCACCCTGGGGGGCAGACACTGTGCTCACACTTTACAGACCCTCTCTCCACAGTCCTACGATCTATGTCCTTCTATTTCCCTCTTTACAGACGGGGAAACTAAATCAGAGATGTTAAGCAACTCATCTCTGTGTGCATGCTATAAGTCGCTTCAGTTGTGTCTGACTCTTTGCAACCCTATGAACTATCGCTCTCCAGGCTCCTCTGCCCATGGGATTCTCCAGGAAAGAATACTGGAGAGGGTTGCCATGCCCCCCTCCCAGGGGATCTTCCCGACCCAGGGATCCAACCCTCTTCTGTCTCCTGCATTGCCAGGCAGGTTCTTTACCACTAGTGCCTCCTGGGAAGCCCATAGCAACTTGTCTAAACTCACCCAATCAGTAACTAGAAGAGTTAGACTTTTGATGTGGTTTTTTCTGAAGCTAACCTGTACTCTGAACTTGTTGCAGCAAACTACTCAAGAGCAGTGACCTGATGGTTACATGTGTTCATTCCATTTGTTTTTGCTGCTGCGTCCTCAGTGCTGAGGACCGTGCCAGGCACAGAGGAGCCACTCTATGTATTTGCTGAATGAAGGAACAAAGGATTGCATGGACCCCCGGCTGCCCATCCTGGTCAGGACAGAGTGAGGGCTTCTTCTGCCCCATTACTGGTTACTCTATTAGCAGGAAGTCCGCACAACTGCTTGTTCCTCTCTCCACCCAGAAAAATACCCAATAAACTGAAGTGAAAGTCACATTCCATTCTTTGGGACCCCATGGACTGTAGCCCGCCAGCCAGCCTCCTCTGTTCATGGAATTCTCCAGGCAAGAATACTGGAGTGAGTTGCCATGCCCTCCTCCAGGAGATCTTCCCGATCCAGTGATCGAACCCAGGTCTCCTGCACTGCAGGCGGATTCTTTACCTTCTTAGTCAGAAAAGCCTGTACAAACTAAGGATCCTGCAAAGGCCACGTGGCGGATGGCTGGGTTAACTAGGCTTGGGATGGGGCAGTGGGGGGCAGGTAGGAGCATAAACTAAACACAAGAGACTGGATGATGCGAAGGAGTTAAAAGGTTCTCAGTGCCCTGCGACTTGCTGACTCAGGGCTCCTCTCTGACCCCTCTGGGTAGGGTCTCCTCCCCATCCTCAGGCTCCCTCCTCCCCCGACCAGGCACCCCCCTGCCTGGCCTGAGCTGTACTTAAACTGGCCACGTTCCTACTGAGAAAGTAACAGTTACGCCACCCTCCCCAGCCTCATCCGAACCCTCTGGAGTCTGCCCTGGGCCCTAGGGCTAGCAGCTTTTCTCCACATTCCAGCCAAAAATAATATGAGAGCGGAGCTGTTTGGTGGAGAACTTAATCTAATCTTCATTGCTTCAGTTTTAAAATATCTTGCCTGGTTTAGGGTTTCTTATTACACACTAGGATGTGTTTTTAGTGAGATAGGTCTTAGCAGAACCGTTCTTCTTGTAATTAGAAACCCAGGCAGGCAGGGCTGGGGGGTGAGACATCCAAGCCAAACAGCAGATCTCCCTCGAGACAACACTCTGGCAGCAAGCTCTTCCCCAGCTGCCCAGGGCCAGTTCTTCCTCCCTCCTGGGGGATCTGGACCGAGGAAAAGTCGAGCTCTGGTGAAAGGAGTGCCTTCCATCTCCCTCCACCCTCATTCTGAGTGTCCCAACTCTTCCCCCATCAGACTGGAAACCAAGATGCTGCCTGTGACCGCTAGAGAAGGAAGTGTGGAGGAAAAAATTACCCCAAGAAGTCTCCCCCCACCCCCGGATGAGGGAGAATTAAAGGCAAAGCATTCCACTGCAGCCTGTCTCCAGTATCACTGGCTAGCTTTGAAGAATCAGGCGCCTGAACAGAAGGAGGTTCCAAGTGCATATGCACTTTTGTATAAGGGCCGGGTGTAACTTCTCAGGCTTTCTGGCCCAGAATCTGCTTTGATCTGCCAGCGTGGAGGCTGCTAAGAGAGGTTCAAGCTGCGGTTAGCTCCAGACCAGCGCCCACCCCGC
>SJYW01009559.1:454560-478049 GCA_006410735.1 Raphicerus campestris | reverse complement strand
AAACATTGCAGAAACACTCGTTGAATTGAATGGAATGGAATTTTCTTCTCCATCATTGTCCCAGTCCAGTTTAGGGACTTATCACCAATCACCTCGAGTAGTTTGATGATTTTCTAACTGGTCTCATTACTCCAATATGCCCAATACTTCCCCTATACTGTCACCAAAATGTTCTTCCTAAAACAAAGGTTGACTCAGATGTTGGCTTCCCCTCAAAATCCTCAATCACTTTTCACTGCTTACAATATTTAGCCTAAAATGTTTATTGGGCCTTATAATAAAAGGATGGCTTTCAGTGCCACATTCCTTACCTCCTCCTCCTCGTCAGGCCCTGGCCACCTTTCAGCTCATCTCCTGTATTCTTGCATACACCTCCCAACTCCAGCTTCAGCGGTTCCAAGTGCTGCCCATGGACTTCCTGCATGACAATCCCCTGGGAAACCTCCTTATAATTCAGGGTTCCTGGTTCCAACCCTGGAGGAAGCTGGTCTGGAGAAGGGCCTGGGAATCCGTATTGTTAAAACTACTGCTTGAAGAGAATGAGAAGACAAGCCACACACTGAGAGAAAATATTTGCAAAGACATGATAAGGGACTGTTATCCAAAACATATTAAAAACTCTTAAAATTCAACATGAAGAAAACAAACAACTTGATTAGAAAATGACCTGAACAGACACCTCACTAAAGAAGGTATACAGACAGTGATTAAGCATATGGAAAGATGTTCAACATCATATGTCACCAGGCACATGCAAATTAAAACAAGAAACCACTGAATAGTTATTAGAATGGCCAGAATCTGGAACATGACAATATCAAATGCTGATGAGGATGCGGAGAAACAGGAGCTCTCCTTCACTGCTGATGGGGATGCAAAATGGTGCAGCCACTTTGGAAGACAGTTTCTTACAAAACTACTCGTGGATCTTACTGTAAGATCCAGCAACTACACTCCTTGGTGTTTACCCAGATGAACTGAAAACTTACATTCCCACAAAAATCTGCTCACAGATGTTTGTTTGCAGCAGCTTTATTCATAGCTGGCAAACCTCAGACACAACCATGATGTCTTTCAGTAGGTGAATAGATAAACTGTGGTACATCCAGACAGTGGAATAATATTCAGCACTAGAAAAGAAATAAACCATCAAGCCTTGAGAAAACATGGAGGAAACTTAAATGCGTATTACTAAATGAAAGAAACCAACCTGAAAAGGTTACACACTGAATGATTCCAACTGTATGATTTTCTGGAAAAGGCAAAACTGTTTAGACAGTAAAAGGATCAGTGGTTTCTAGGGCTGATGACTACTGGAAAAACCATAGCTTTGACTAGACAGACCTCTCTGTCTAGAGAGGGGGAAAGGATATGAATATGTAGAGAACAGAGTATTTTTAGGGCAGCCAAATACTTTGTTTGATATTGTAATGATGATATATGTATGATATATGATCCTATTTGTATGATACTGTAATGAAACAGCTCCTTGGAAGAAAAGCTATGACCAACCTAGGCAGCATATTAAAATGCAGAGACATTGCCAACAAAGGTCTGTCTAGTCAAAGCTATGGTTTTTCCAGTAGTCATGTATGGGTGTGAGAGCTGTACCATAAAGAAAACTGAGCGCTGAAGAACTGATGCTTTTGAACTGTGGTGTTGGAGAAGACTCATGAGAGTCCCCTGGACTGCAAGGAGATCAAAGTTGTCAATCTTAAAGGAAATCAGTCCTGAATATTCATTGGAAGGACTGATGCTGAAGCTCCAATACTTTGGCCACCTGATGCAAAGAACTGACTCATTGGAAAAGACCCTGTTGCTGGGAAAGACTGAAGGCGGGAGGAGAAGGGGATGACAGAGGAAGAGATGGTTAGATGGCATCACCAACTTGATGGACAGACATGGGTTTGGACAGGGAAGCCTAGTGTGCTACAGTCCATGGGGTTGCAAATAGTCAGACACAACTGAGCTACTGAACTGAACTGATAGTGATGACTGCTTGTCCATTACACATTTATGTACAGCGACAGAGTGAACAATGACACTCTGTACACTGTATGGATGTGAGAGTTGTACCATAAAGAAAACTGACTGCTGAAAAATTGATGTTTTTGAACTGTGGTGTTGGAGAAGACTCTTGAGAGTCCCCTGGACTGCAAGGAGATCAAAGTAGTCAATCCTAAAGGAAATCAGTCCTATACATCCCACAGACTGTACAACGACAAGAGTGAACCCTGTCGCTGACTATAGACTCTGAGTGAGGATGTGGCAATGTAGGTTCATCAGTTATAACAAATGTTCCACTCTGATGGGAGATGTTAATAATGAGGGAAGCAGTTCATGTCAGGGCAGAAAGCAGAGAATATAGGAGAAATCCCCATCCTTTCTTTTCAATTTTGGCATGAACCCCAGACTGCTCTAAAATAAAGTTTCTTAATGTTTTAAAAAGTCACTGAATGGAGAGGTTTGGGCACTTCCATCCTAGCCACCCTGGGCACTCATGGATGTGAAAACACTCCACCTGCAGCCAACACTTTCCATACTTGCTCACGCTGTGCCTTCAGCCTTGATTTTTTGTTCTTGCCCTACCTTCCCAAATTGTAACTGCTGTTGAGACTTCACTGAAATATCACCTCTTTTCAAAACTTCCTTGGTTCTTCCAGCAGAGAGCACTCACTCTGGAATCACAGGGACCTGACTCAAATCTCTACCCTATCATGAAGTAGCCAGGTGTCTGGGAGGCTCCTGATGCTCTCCAAGTCTCCGTTTCTGCCCTTGTGAAATGAGGATGATGATAATATCCAACAAGGAAGCCCATGGAGATGAGAGGACATACTGAAGGCAGGGAGCTCAGCACAGTCCCTGGCACATGGGAGGCTCCCTAATAAACAGAGCCATTAGATTTAATGGCCCTTTCTCGGGGTTTCCATAGCACTTGCCCGTGCCTTTAATATAGAGCTTCTTTAATTGGCCTGAGGATGGGAGATAGCATTTACTGAGAATGCTGCAACAGGCTCTGAGGGCTGAAAACACAGATAATGGGAGCAAGGGAAAGCAGAAAACAGTGCTTACTCTTTACCTAAGGCCCTTTCCTAACCCTGGAACCAGGTGGGACAGTGGTGCCCCGGCAGTCAGGGCCAAGTGAGAAGATTCTGTTTCTGATTAAATGCCTGAAGGCACGTTCCCTCGGAGACTGGGACTGGGGACCAGAGCAGTGAAAATTCAGCCTATATAAATCATCTGAAAGGCAGAGCTCCAGGACTGTGCTCTGAGCTGCAAGAGGGGACGTCGAGGCCCCCCAGACTCTGATTCTTTCTTTTTTCTTTTACCCTAAGAAAGCCTCTCTGGGTATTCCGTTGCGTTCCACTCCGGCACTCTGAAGCACGGGGGCTGCAGCCTGTCCTCTGGGCACAGACAGGCAGCTAATTGGGTCATGTCTCTAACCGGCTTCTCTAATAGAGGAGCAATATGGTCCCCAATGCCTTTCAGAAAACCCATCCTTCTTATGGTGCTGACATACGTTTGGGGGGATTCTTCAAGCACCACCTCCCGCCCATTCCTCACTTCTGCCAACCCCCACTCCCAACACACACACACACACACACACACACACATATAAGCTCTCAAGGGAGCTGCCAGGCCTTAGCTCCATATGAGGGACTCTCCAGGAAACAGGAAAGAGTTTGGAGTGATCCTGCACTTTGTTCCCGGTGCTAGCAAGGAGTAGGCAGTGTCCCAGCTGGCCTGAAAGGACGAAGGAAGAGGACTATTGGGAGAGAGGATATTGAGACTGGAACTTGCTGAGATGATCACCAGAAAGAGCCACTCGTGGGAGGGGACATAGGTATACGTATGGCTGATTCATGTGGTTGCACAGCAGAAACTAACACAACATTGTAAAGCAAGTGTCTTCCAATTTAAAAAATTAATATTTAATGGATTAAAAAATGAGTCATTTGTGGGAAATGGCATCCCAAGAATTTGGTCGCCAAAACCTGAGGAAGGAAGATGTAAAGCTGTCCTGACCCGCCCGGCAGCCACTAGCCACCACAAGCTGCTGAGCACTGGTGTGCAAACTGAGATGTGCTGTAAGGGTAATGCCCATAATGGATTTAGAAGACAGTATACAAAAGAGTGCAAAGTATTTATCAGTAATTAGCTCATATGTATGAGATAATGCAGGCGTCCCTGGTGGCTCAGCGGTAAAGACCCCACCGGCCAATGCAGGAGACCCAGGTTCCATCCCTGGGTCCGGAAGATCCCCTAGAGAAGGAATGGCAACCCACTCCAGTATTCTTGCCTGGGAAACCCCATGGACAGAGGAGCCAGGTGGGCTATAGTTTATGCGGTCACAAGAGTCAGACACGACTTAGCAGCTAAACAAAAACAACAATGAGATACTGAGGTGATAGTCTTCTAAATACACTGAATCAAACAGAACAGGTTACTAAAACTATTTTACCTGTTTCTTTTACCTTTTTAATGTGGCTACTAGAAAATTTAAAATTATTATGTGACTGTGACTTGCTTTCGATTTTTATTAAAGCCTCTTGTCTGGGCTTCGGTTTCGCCCTGGTATAGCTGTGTCCAGATGCTGAAACTTTTATCATTGATCATGTATCACTGGCAGCCGAAGGGTGATGGGGTAAGGGGAGGCCAGCAGGACATCCAGTGCCTCCTCCCTCAGACTTCAGAGGTTGCTAAGATCCCCCCTCCTCTGCCTCCAGGGTTACATGGAGTATTTGAAACATCCCCCTCCAAAACCAAGACCTCTTCTCCTATCTGCAGGGAGGGACCTAGCCCCCATATCCTTTCAACCACCTTATCAGCATCACAGTCGTCACCCTCTTACCACCCTCTCCCTCAGCTCCATCCCCGTCCTCACCCTTGTCATCATCACCACCCTGCACCCTTCCTCCCATCCAGTGCACCATGTCCTCCCTGTCTCCAGGGATGAACTCTATCTGTATTTGTTGTCCCAGATGCTGCAGCCAACCTCTCAGCCCTCCGAAGCTGAAGATTTCACACGGCTGGATGCCCGACTTCATTCTGGTGCCTGGGACTTACAGCAGCCTGATGGCAAGGCTCTGAGAATCAAGCAATAACTCTGGGAAGGGGAGAGGGCCACAGCCGTTGCAGAAGCTGGTCATGTCTTAACACTTCATAGGAGGGTGAAGAAGAGTGATCTAATGAGGAAAGAAGATATCCAGCTTACACAGCACAGGGAACATGGCTTGTTTAGCAAAAAAAAAAAAAAAAAAAAAAAGAAAAAAGTCAAGTGACACCAATAATAATAATAGCCAATATGTATGGATTTATTTATTCAGTGCCAGACTCCATGTAAAGTGCTCAGCATGCCATGTCTCATGAACTGCCCATAGCATTCCTGTGAAAGCTTAGGTAAGGAGAGTAACTTGTCATCAGGAGGGGACTCAGGCGGCCTGGCTCCAGAAACCACACTCCAAACCACTGTCCTGCACTGCTTCCTCAACAGCATGCACAGCCATTCCCTCATTCACTCATTCATCCTCCTTCAGCATGTGTGACTGAGAGCCGCCAAGCAATGTGCAGAGTGTGGTTCCCCTTCAGTATCCAGGCTGACCAGGCTCATCCTAAGCCCTTGGACCCTAAGGATGAACAGATCACCCTCCCTGAACGCACAGGGGTCTTACAGGTGTTTGCCTTCAGATCCCTCTCCCATTCTACAAGCTAAGAAAGTGAGCCTGGGTTGGAAGGGCAAGAAAGGAGAGCTTCAAGCTCCCCTGGCTTAATCTCAGCTTGGATTCTCCAACCAAACCAGGGTGTGTCATCCAGCCCCACCCTTCCCAGGACCTCTGGACAGACTTGGCTTGGCTTCTTCTGCTTTCCTCCCCACTGGCCTCTATTACAACTTGCAGTAGGAAAGGGCACACTCACGTCAAAACTCAGCCTCTGCAGAAACTCGGCTTCATTTGGACACCCGTGTCCTGGATCCTTCTGCATTGTTATGCTCACATTTCCACTCTAGCAGTATGCAGTGGAAGGCTGCTTTGAACGTGTTCTTTAATTTCAAGTACAGAGACTTTTCTGGCAGTTGAGTGGAAGTCCAGATTCCACACTTCCAATGCCAGGAACTCGGGTTTGGTTCCTGGTAGGGGAACTAAGCTCCCACACAGCACACAGCATGGGCTAAAAAAATTTTTTTTAAGTAAAAATAAAAAATTTCAAGTACACATTATATCTCCAAGCAGATTTTGAACTTTTCAAAACCAAGGAGTGTTTCTTTTATATCTTGTCCTTCCCAGTCTCTCAGCATTTGTTAGCAACCTCGGCCTATCTGAATTGCCTCATAAATGCCGATGGTTTGATGTGCCGTAGGCAGACTTACCATGTTTGTGTCTGTCTGTCTGTCTGGGTGGCACGCGGAATCAGTATGCATAGCAGGGGTGTCTGTGCATCCAAGGATCAGTGTCAGCATGATGCACGTGTGTGGATGAATTCTCCAGCTATTACGGTTATGGAAACTTAGACACACATCAGCACAATCCGTCAATTTCCAGACGTTATCTCTCATGATAATTTCCTGCCAAATCTTTGAGTTGCAATTAAGAAAGCAGATAATTTGAAACATTCTCCTCTGCATGTTGAGATGGATTATAATCCTAATTTGATAAAGACTCTTAATGACTCATTAGCCACCCTTGGCTTCTCCTCAGGTCAGCCAACTTCCCAGGCGCTGGGAGGCAGCGACACTCAGGCCATTACATGTTATTGCTTCAGCAGCACTAAAACAAAAATTTCACGACAAAGCCACAACCGCCCCGCGGCTCTTGAATTCTCTTTTCTTCAGCTCCCAGATTTGGGCGTCGATTTTCTTTTCCTGGCTTTGAACAAAGCCTCTAATTTCCTGACAACCACATGCTCTCCCCAGAGTCTGCTCACGGCCAGAAGTGGCACGCACGGCGCTGCAGCCAGCCCTCTGCTCGGGGAGTAGTGGGGGCTGTCGCTTCTCCAGCCACAGTGTGTTTCCTGGGAAGTGATCCCCAAGACCAGAGGGTGGTGTCCTTGGGAGCAATGACGATTTCAACTTATTTGTGGGTGATAATCACATACCAGCCCCTTCCTGTGTTGGCTGAACAGGGATCAGAAGTATAGGAGGCCATTTAGAGCAGGGGTCCCCAACCTCTGGGACTTTAATGTCTGATGACCTGAGGTGGAGCTGATGTAATAATAATAGAAATATAAAGTGCACAATAAATGTAATGTGTGCGCTGTGCTAGTTGTTTCAGTCGTGTCTGACTCTTTGCGACCCCATGGACTGTAGCCCACTAGGCTCTTCTGTCCATGGAATTCTCCAGGCAAGAATACTGGAGTGGGTTGCCATGCCCTCCTCCAGGGGATCTTCCCAGGGCCTCCCATATTGCAGGCAGAATCTTTACTGTCTGAGCCACCAGGGAAGTCACTGAATCATCCCCAAACCATCCTCCCACTCCTGTCCATGGAAAAATTACCCCCAAAAGGTTGGGGACTGAGGATTTAGAGGCTTCTCCACCCCCTCCAGCCCCAGGCTTCAATCATTAAAATTTTCACAGAAGCCAAAGCCATGGTTTTCCTTGAGTCAACCACTCTAGAATTTAAAAAGCTTAACTCTCAGAAAGTTCTTTCTCGTGTGTGGGCTTGTGTGGACACGTGTGCTGTACACACGCACCTGTGCACACACACACTCATCACAGATGAACATGTAGGACCCACACCCACGCATCCACAGAAGCACAGAGGCAGCATGCCTCTGTGTGCCAGGACTTCCCAGAACAGTCTCTGAGCCTGAGATCAGGTAAGGGGGGAAGGAGGAAGGGAGGCTTGGTCAATCAACAAATGCATGTCTCTGCAGCATGCCTACCATGCAGTGCGCACGGTGCTATAGGAGGCTAAAGGATGGTGCCAATAGGATGGAGAAGCTGGTGGTCGTCCCCCGTGGCTGGACCTGGGGCTGCTTGCTACATGTTGAGTTGGAGCACACGAGGAAGGATAGCGCTGGTGGTCACTGGCAGCCTTCTGAGTTCCAATCCCCTCCCTGCCCTCCCCATGCGTTCTCTCACCCTCGTCCCCCTCCACTCAATCTCTGCTGTCACAGGGTAGGCTTGGGGTGAGCTAAAAAGCCCCCAATCNCACACACACACACACACACAGAGGAATATTAATCAGCCTTAAAAAAGGAGATCCTGTCATTTGTGACAACATGGATGAACCTGAAAAATATGATAAGTGAAATAAGCCAGATGCAGAAAAGAAAATACTGCATGTTCTCAATCATAGATGGAATCTGAAATGTCAATTTCATAAAAACAGAGAGCAGTACTGTGGTTATAATTAGCTAGGGAGAATAAGATATATATTCTACTGGTCAAAGAATATGTAGTTTAGTCATGAAATATAAATAAGTTCTGGAGATCTAAGGTACACAATGTGACTATAGTTAACAGTATTGTATTATACACTTTAAATTTGTTACATTTGACATTTGTTTAAAGAGTAAATTTTAAATTTCTTGCTCTTTCCTCCTTAAAAACAATGGTAACCATACGAAGAAATAAATATGTTAATTAGTTGAATTGTAGTGACTATTTCACAATGTATACCTATACCAAATCATTAATTCATATGTCTGACATATAAATGTTTTAATTATCAATATTCAGTTAAGTCAGATAGCCTTTTAAGTTGAGGGGAAATAAGTGAAAGGTCAAACTTTAAGGTATCTTTATACTCACCAAATATTTCCTAAAGATTCACCGAAACTCTAAAAGGTTTCTTAGTAGGCATGTTACATACATTATCTAAAGAGCTAAAAATTCCAAATTGAAATTTTACAACTCTAATATTTAAATTCAGGAATAAAGGTAACTTGGATTATAAATGGGAATACAACTAACAAGAATGATCATACACTGATGTTTTACATTTTAAAAACCATATTAGCTACAAAACTCATGTAGATGAACTGTCTTCACACTTTAAATATCACTTAGAGTGTGTCATGATGAAGACCACATCATAGAATGATCAGTGGGCAAAAATATTGGAAGAAATTATACAAGAAATTAAACATGTGCTTTATAGTGAGAGAGATGATTTGAACATTTTAACAATGAAGTTCTAGGAAATTCACTCTGCCTCTAAGCTGCAACTTTGGGCTTCCCTGGTAGCTCAGATGGTAAAGAAACTGCCTGCAGTGCAGGAGACCTGAATTTGTTCCCTGGGTTGGGAAGATCCCCTGGAGAAGGGAAAAGCAACCCACTCCAGTATTCTTGCCTAGAGAATTCCATGGGCAGACCGTGGGGGTCACAAAAGGTCGATCGTGACTGAGTGACTAACACACTTTCGAAGCTGCAACTTATCTGTAAAATGCAAAGAACAATATTGATCCTCCCTGATTTTATGTGCTTTTTGTTGTCTGTTTGCTTTTTTTGGTGACTGAAAAGCAATATTTAATATAAGGAAACAGTAGCTCTTTTAGGTGCCTAGTAAATATTAGTCCCTTTTCCTTCTCTTATATAATTTCATAAATATAGTTGACATTGCTCAACACAGAGCATGAAGAAATGTTAGCAACTCAACATGTTAATGGTCTCTTTCACTGTAGTTTCTAACTTTCTAACCTTTCGAGGCTGTTAAAATTAAGTCGAATAATGATACTGCTGTGGCATAAGTGTATGCTAGGATCAATAAAGTGTGGTTGTTGGAATAAATTGCAATTAAAGAGGTATTGCTTGATTGCTTGACAGTAGGTAGTCTTTCTGGCCCAAATAAACTCAAGCATCAGTCTGATTTATAGGCTAATTAGTATGGACTTCACATGCATTTCACTGGGAGACCATCAGATCATATTGACTTCTACATACATCATGAGTGTGCCCTTGACTTTGTTTTGTGTCACTGACAGGTGACACATCCTCTATTTACTTTGTTTATTCAAGGATATACTTATAATTTTTAATCATGTAGAACACAAGAAATGTAATACATTTGTAAATGAGTACTGAAATAGCTGTTAAAAATTTAGTTTTGCTGCTGGGCTTTTCCTGTTTCTATACATTTACGATAAAAATATGTGTGAGTTCAGAAATGGCATAGGTATAAATATAGCAAAGAAGGATGATTATTATTGAATTTTTGCAGCAATAGAAAAATACATATCAGCAATCAATTTGTAGGCTAGAAAAACCTCAGGATAGGTGTATTTCATGACAAATTAGTTGACTAATTCCTTTAAAAAAAAGAACGTAATTTTTATTTTCTAAATAAAGAAGTATGCTTATCTAAAGAATAATTTTGCTTATTTCTAACATGTCTATTCAATGTGGTATTTTATACACAATAAATTCTAATATATTTGTCATTTTCAGTCGCTCAGTCATGTCTGACTCTTTGGGATGCCATGGACTGCAGCATGCCAGTATTCCTTGTCCATCACCATCTCCTGATGCTTATTCAAACTCATGTCCATTGAGTCAGTCATGCCAACTAACCATCTCATCCTCTGTTGTACCCTTCTCCTGCCTTCTATCTTCCTAGCATCCAGCTCTTTTCTAATGACAGCTCTTTCCACCAGGTGGCCAAATAGTGGAGCTTTAGCTTCAGCATCAGTCTTTCCAATGAATATTCAGGGTTGATTTCCTTTAGGATTGACTGGTTTGATCTCCTTGCTGTCCAAGGGACTCTCAAGAGTCTTCTCCAACCACACAGTTCAAAAGCATCAATTCTTTGGTGTTCAGCCTTCTTTACGGTGCAACTTTCACATCCATACATGACTACTGGAAAACCAAAGCTTAGACTAAATGGAACTTTGTTGGCAAAGCAATGTCTCTGCTTTTCAATACACTGTCTAGGTTTGTCATAGCTTTTCTTACAAGAATCAAAGGTCTTTTAATTTCATGGGTACATACCTACATAATTATTTAGTGAATATGTGACATATGTACACTAAAGTGAGGTAATTTAAGCAATCCTTTGGATTATGAATTTTATTAAGGTATATTCTTACTCCTTGGAAGAAAAGTTATGACCAACCTAGATAGCATGTTGAAAATCAGAGACATTACTTTGCCAACAAAGGTCCATCTAGTCAAGGTTCTGGTTTTTCCTGTGGTCATGTATGGATGTGAGAGTTGGACTGTGAAGAAGGCTGAGTGCCGAAGAACTGATGCTTTTGAACTGTGGTGTTGGAGAAGACTCTTGAGAGTCCCTTGGACTGCAGGGAGATCCAACCAGTCCATTCTGAAGGAGATCAGCCCTGGGATTTCTTTGGAATGAATGATGCTAAAGCTGAAACTCCAGAACTTTGGCCACCTCATGCAAAGAGTTGACTCAGTGGAAAAGACTCTGATGCTGGGAGGGATTGGGGGCAGGAGAAGAAGGGGATGACAGAGGACATGTTGGCTGGATGGCATCACTGACTCGATGGATGTGAGCCTGAGTGAACTCCGAGAGATGGTGATGGACAGGGAGGCCTGGCGTGCTGCGATTCATGGGGTCGCAAAGAGTCGGACACGACTGAGCGACTGATCTGAACTGAAATGCATATTGTGTCCACATAGTTATTTTTATCATTTTCTTTTTTAAAGTATGGATTAGTTTAAAATAAATTCTTGGGTTTCTCTGGTGGCTCAGCTGATAAAGAATCCACGTGCAATGTGGGAGACGTAGGTTCAGTCCTTGGATTAGGAAGATCCCNTCTTTGCTACCCCATGGACTGTAGCCCACGAGGCTCATCTGTCCATGGGATTTCTCAGGCAAGAATACTGGAGTGGGTTACCATTTCCTTCTACAGGGCATCTTCCAACCCAGGGATCAAATCCACGTCTCCTGTTTGGCAGGCAGATTCTTTACCAGTGAGCCACCTGGGAAACACTTTCTTCCACTATGTATTGACTAATTAGTCTACTCTCTGCTAGAGAAATAAAATTATTTAATGAAAAATTTAAAAAGTATAATTCTTCAAAAGGAACAATTATATATGTATATGTACATATACATATATTTTATATTGTATATTTTAATGTACATATACATATATAATTGTTCCTTTTGAAGAATTATCCTACATGAATTATACTTTTATATGTATATATACATATATATATAATTGTACTTTTAAAATATATTTTTTATACATATATAAAGCATCTTTCCTGTAAGTCCTACTGCCACTTTTTTGTAAATTCTATATTTAAAAAGCATCGAAACAAAAATAAAAATCATGCAAGAAATACTCTGATGCCACACCTTCTATGTTATCCCACATTTATGTTAGATATTTATTTTAGGTGCTACTATTATCCCCAGTAAATCCAAATTATATTTATTATAGTAAAATTACATAATTTTCTGTCTCTGAGCCCCATTTGTCTTTCTCTACATCTTCTAGAATGAAAGTTTTGCATAGGCCAAAGTCAAAAAGACTAGCTGTTTTTCTACATTGATGAATTCTCCTCAGTTTCTGACTTGTAAATAGTATTCAATATATATTTGTTGGATGAAGGAACTAATCAAAAGTTTTGATTACAAAAAGTGATTACGATATTTTGTGTTGGCCACAAAGGCTTTTCCATATATCTTATGGAAAAACTCAAACTTTTTGACCAACCCAATATTTGTGACTTTGCACATGAAAATACATTTTGATAATTCTGAGTAATCTTTTTACAGCTTTTATATATGACAATATAAAACTACATTAAATTTAAGTAATTATACCAAAAATAGAAAATAAAACACTAGAATCAAAGAAAGCATTTTAAAGAACAAAATAGGATCCTAAGATAAAATGTTTCTGTGTAAAAGTTAGAAGTCCTTGAAAATAAAATATGAAAAAGCAAATTAGGATCAAAATCCATTCCCTGGCTCTCAGGTAATGTCATCTAACATAAGAACTCAGGCTCCTTGAAAGCAAAATACATGTCTACCGACCTTGTTAATTTAAGGATTTAAAATAATACCTGGTTCATTGTGAAGACTCAGTTCATATTTTAAATGCATTACAAATGAAGCAATCAATTACTTGAAGCAGAACATCTAAGAACTGAAAAAACAGTATATAAAATGCCAGGAAAATACAATAAAGACTGGAAATATGAAAATGTTTGATACAGTAATTTAGGTAATTAATACAGCATAGACTACATACGTTGTATTATAAGATGATGATACTATTTTAAACTACAAATGATATTAGAACTCCAGAAAAACAAAGTATATCTAAATATATAGGTTTAAAAATATTCCACAATGAACCAGTATCCTTTTCCATTCTGAGTTCAGTGTCATTAACAAAGTTGAAGATAATATTGAGAGCATCTTTTATAAGTTGAGAGCACCTTTTCCCCATGTCTGTGGGAAGATTTTGTGAGGAGGAGATAGCATTTTGCCTTCCTGTCTTTGGGTTAATTTGCTGCAGTAAACAGTGGAAGAGAACGGATAGGTATAGATCCGAAAGCAAGAAGCACCACAATTCTAAGAATGTGTGCTTTTGCATAGACCTTACAGCAGTTGATCAGCTCTGACTGATCTTTAGTATTCCACTGGTCTGATCATCAACTTGTGTAAAATCTTAAAGAAGTATAGTTTTATCTTCTGCATAATGGTGATGTCATTAAAATAAAGCAAATGTTTAAATACTTGTATTTGCCAGGTGGTCAAATCTTTCTCTTCACTCATGCACATATCCATCCTACCCATCTACATCTATTTAATTCTCCTGAGCCACAGACAACCCCACTCCCTTCCAGTTGCTTCTTGCTTCTGCCTGTTCTAATACTTCATTGCCTTTCTTTGGAATTAGTTCAGATCAATCCTGCTTTTCATGAGTACATTTTTTTCCAGGTAATTTTTTATTAATTTTCAGATTACTTTTTATGAGGCAGAATTAAGATCAGTCTGAACTTCTAGCTGTAAATTACCTAAAACTGCTAATCACATATGCCTGTGACCCACTTTCTTAACAGGAAATATTGTCTCCTAGATTTTTTTAAGAGCACCATTTAAAGTAAAATAAGCATTGGAAAAAAGTGTTGGGGGTATAAACTATAAATTTAATGATTTAACATGGGGATGATTTGCGCTTACTACAAATGTGAAAAACACTGTTCCATGCATAGCATATAGGGCTTCCCTGGTGACTCAGAGTAGAGAATCTGCCTGCAATGCAGGAGACCTGGGTTTGATCCCTAGGTCAGGAATATCCCCTGAAGAAGTGAATGACTACCCATTCCAGTATTTTTGCCTGGAGAATTCCATAGACAGAGGAGCCTGATGGATTACAGTCCATGAGGTTGCAGAGTCAAGCAGAACTGAGTTAATAACCATGCATGAATGCATGGCATTTATCATCACAGTCAAAATTCTATGCCTCTAAGCAACAAAATGGATGCTGATTTTTTGTTAAAAATATTTTCTTGGTCATTTATAGTAGGCAAAATAACACTTGGTATTCTGGTATTAAAAATGTATATTTTAACATTTCTATTTTAAAATTAAAAAGTTTACCTCTTTCATTATTTGAATACATTGAATACATGGGAAAACATTAATGGTCATTTTCATTTAGTAATATCTGTAGAATTTATAATTAACCAATTTTAAAATAATAATTTAGGAATGGTAAAATAATAAATTTTAAAAAGAGTCATTTGTGGTAAGCACAATAATTATCCCCTAAATATATTCATGTTTTAATCTCCCCAAACTGTGAATATCTTACATTACATGGTACAGGATAATTAAACTGCCATTGAGGTGAGTTTAAGATGGGGGGGTTATCCTGGATTATTCAGGTGGGTCCAGTGTAATTGTAGGATTAGGATAAGTGAGAAAGTGAGGCAGGAGAGTAAGAATCTGAATGATAGAATCTGACAAAGACTCTACTAGCCATTGCTGGCTTTGAAGATGGTGGTGATATCTGCAATGCAAGAAGGCTTTAGAATGTGGACAAGTCAAGGAAATGGATTTCCTCCTACAGCTCCCAGAAATAAATGCAGCTATGATATAAACATTTATGTACAAGTTCTTGTGAACTTATGTTTTTATTTTTCATGAATATAGCCCTAGTGGTACAAGTGTAAGATCATATGATAATTCTGTTTATCATTTAGAGAATCTTTCAAACTGTTTCCCAAAGTGGATGATACCATTTATATTCATTTATATAATACATACATTTACATGATATATACATTTATATGTCAGCAATGTGTGAGGACTCCAATTTCTCTACAACGTCAAGAATACTTATTATTTGACTTTTTACTTGTAATTATCTTAGTGGGTTTGTAATGATACCATAAGAGCTTCCCAGATGGCTCAGTATTAAAGAAATTGCCTGCTAGTGCAGGAGACAGAGAAGATGTGGGTTTGATCCCTGGGCTGAGAAGACCCCTTCAAGGAGGAAATGGCAACCCATTCCAGTATTCTTGGCTGGAAAATCGCATGGACAGAGGAATCTGGTCGGCTACAGTCCACAGGGTCACAAAAATCAGATGACTTAACAACAGGCAGGAGCACGGATGTTACTTTATTGTGGTTTTGATTTGTATTTCTCTAATAATTAACAAAGTGAGTATATTCTTATGTGCTTATTTGCCATTTACAACTTTTTGGAAAAATGTCTATTCAAATCCTTCATCTATATCTAGTATCTTATTAATAGTTAATAAATAATTATTTTCTCCTTTAGGGGATATTATTTATTTTTAAAATATATATTACTTTTTGGAGAAGGCTTAGGTTCACAATGAAATTTAGTGGAAGGTACACATATTTTCCATATACCCCCTACCACAACACATGCGTAACATTCCCCATGGACAACATCCCTGACCAGTGTTCACCAGAGTGGGACATCTGTTACAACTGATTAAATTGTACTGACACATCATTGTCACTCAAAGTCTATAGTTTACATGAGGAACCACTCTTGGAATTGTGCAGCCAATGAATTTGGATAAATGTATAATGATATATATCCATCACTATAATATCATACAGGGTACTTTCATTGCTCTAAATACTTATGTTCTATCCATTCCTCCTTTTCTGCAGTCCTTGGCAATCACTGATCTTTTTATTGTCTCTGTAGTTGTGTTCTTTCCAGAATGTCATATAATTGGAATCCTATAGTATGTAGTCATCTCAGATTGGCTTCTTTCATTTAGTAACATGCATTTAAAGTTCCTTCATGTCTTTTCATGACTTGATACTTCATTTCCTTGTGTCACTCAATACTGTTACATTGTCTGGATGTATTACAGTTTATTCATCTATTCACACACTGAAGAACACTTTCATTTCTTCCATGCTTTGAATTATGAATAAAGCTACTATAAACATTCTGTGTACAGGTTTTACATGGACCTAAGATTTTAGCTACTTTACTAAATAACAAGGAGTATAACTGCTAATTCTAGTATCATAAAGTATGTTTAGCTTTGTAAGATACTGCCAAAATAGTTTCCAAAATGGCTGTACCATTTTGTATTTCCACCAGGAATGGATGAGAATTCCTGTTGTTCCATTTCTTCGGTAGCATTTGGTGTCTTCAGCATTCTAGATTTTGGCCACTCTAATAGTTGTGTGTGTGTTTGTGCACGCATACTATGTCACTTCAGTCATGTATGCCTCTTTGCAACCTTGTGGACTGTAGCCTGGAAGGGGGTCCTCTGTCCAGGGGGTTCTCCAGGCAAGAATACTGGAATGGGTTGCCATGCTCTCCTCCAGGGGATCTTTTCCAACCCAGGAATCTAACATCCATCTCTCATGTCTCCTGCATTGGCAGGTGAGTTCTTTATCTCTAGCATCACCTAGGAAGCCCCTAATAGTTTTGTAGTGGTATCTAACTATTGTTTTAATTTGTATTTCTCTGATGGCATATTATGTAGACCAACTTTTTATATATTTATTTGAAAACTGTATATCTTTGAAAGTATCTCTTAAGGTCTTTGGTCATTTTTAATAGGGTTATTTGTTTTCTTATTCTCACACTTTAAGAATTTAAGAGTTCTTCACATATTTTAGATAACAGTCTGCAATGGACTAAATTATTTGTGTCTCTCCAAAATTCAAATGCTGGAATCCCAACTTCTAATGTAATAGTATTAGGAGGTAGAGCCTTTGGGAGGTAATTAAATCATGAAAACTTGTGAATGGTACTAGTGCTTATAAAAAGTATCCCAGAGTTTTCTTGCCCTCTTTCTGCCCTGTGAGGACACAGCAAGAAGCTGGCAGCCTACAATCTGGAAGAGGGCATGCATAATATGTCAAATTTGTTCATGTCCTGAACTTAGACTTCTCAATCTCTAAGAATGGGAGAAACAGATGTTTATTAAATAAGCCCCTTGTCTGTGTTATTCTGTTAAAGCAATCTGTACTAAAACACAGTCCTTTATCAGACTGTGCCTTTCGCAACTATTTTTGTCCATTTTGATGAGAGCATTTTTATTCTTTTGAACGTGTCTTTCATGGAGCAAGTTTTTACTTTTTTTTTTTTTTTTACTTACTTCACAATATTGTATTAGTTTTTCCATACATCAACATGAATCCGCCACGGGTGTACATGTGTTCCCCATCCTGAACTCCCCTCCCACCTCCCTCTCCATACCAACCCACTGGGTCATCCCAGTGCACCAGCCCCAAGCATTCTGTATCATGTATCGAACCTGGACTGGCAATTTGTTTTAATAAAGTCCATCTTGTCTATTTATATTCATGGAGGGGATACAATTTAATATGGCAGTTTCAGGTATAGAGAACAAATCCATATACCTTTAACATGATGAAAACTTGGAAGGGGGAAATAAAAAATATAGGATGGGACTTGGATATCACTAGAAATTTACACTGATAAGACCAGAAATTTTTCAGGATTATGTCACTACAAAGTAATTCAGCATCATCCCTGTATCTTTCAAATAATAAAACCAGAAATATTAATGATGCTTTTTAAGGCAGGGGGCTAGATAGAATTAGGTTAGGGGAGGTATATGTTCACACTCTATAGAATAATATAGACTAGACAGTTTTGGGGTTAATAAGTAGACCAATTACATTAAGTACACTTTTTCCTCCTCTCTGTATTTTATTATATTTCATTCTATATTATTAAGCCCTGTCAGTTTGTGTTTCAGCAATTAATTAGCAAGGACTTTTCTTTTGTAGTCAAACATAATCAAATTAACTTCAATTTAACTAAAAATAATATTCAGAATGTAAAAAAATAATAAACGGAAATCTCAATTAAATAAAATCAGGAAACCAGAATGGGGAGCTGTCATACCCTATGATGACAGCAGAGTCTAATAAGAAAGATCCCTCTTCATTCCTGGCAAGGTCTCAGCCAAAGAAAAGCCAGGAACTCTGTTTACTATAACTCCCTAATTTCCTTTTCCTCTTTCTAAAAGCATTCTCCTTCCCTTGCTGTTGAATGACTTGCACATGGCTCCCCATGGTTGCAGACCTCAAATTATGATTCTCTGCTGATCCTGAATATACCAGTTTTTGAGGAGTTGGAGAAATATATAATGTCTATTTGTCTTAGGTCAACAAGAACCAAATCAGTTTATCTTGGAAGTAGGCATTCTAAACAATTCTGTAATCTAAAATACTGCCTTTATTTTGCATGGTATTCATTTTTCATGACAGTCTCTGAAGTGGCTCATCTGAACATGATTAAAATCAATGAATCATNCATGTGTTCCCCATCCTGAACTCCCCTCCCACCTCCCTCTCCATACCAACCCACTGGGTCATCCCAGTGCACCAGCCCCAAGCATTCTGTATCATGTATCGAACCTGGACTGGCAATTTGTTTTAATAAAGTCCATCTTGTCTATTTATATTCATGGAGGGGATACAATTTAATATGGCAGTTTCAGGTATAGAGAACAAATCCATATACCTTTAACATGATGAAAACTTGGAAGGGGGAAATAAAAAATATAGGATGGGACTTGGATGTCACTAGAAATTTACACTGATAAGACCAGAAATTTTTCAGGATTATGTCACTACAAAGTAATTCAGCATCATCCCTGTATCTTTCAAATAATAAAACCAGAAATATTAATGATGCTTTTTAAGGCAGGGGGCTAGATAGAATTAGGTTAGGGGAGGTATATGTTCACACTCTATAGAATAATATAGACTAGACAGTTTTTGGGTTAATAAGTAGACCAATTACATTAAGTACACTTTTTCCTCCTCTCTGTATTTTATTATATTTCATTTTATATTATTAAGCCCTGTCAGTTTGTGTTTCAGCAATTAATTAGCAAGGACTTTTCTTTTGTAGTCAAACATAATCAAATTAACTTCAATTTAACTAAAAATAATATTCAGAATGTAAAAAAATAATAAACGGAAATCTCAATTAAATAAAATCAGGAAACCAGAATGGGGAGCTGTCATACCCTATGATGACAGCAGAGTCTAATAAGAAAGATCCCTCTTCATTCCTGGCAAGGTCTCAGCCAAAGAAAAGCCAGGAACTCTGTTTACTATAACTCCCTAATTTCCTTTTCCTCTTTCTAAAAGCATTCTCCTTCCCTTGCTGTTGAATGACTTGCACATGGCTCCCCATGGTTGCAGACCTCAAATTATGATTCTCTGCTGATCCTGAATATACCAGTTTTTGAGGAGTTGGAGAAATATATAATGTCTATTTGTCTTAGGTCAACAAGAACCAAATCAGTTTATCTTGGAAGTAGGCATTCTAAACAATTCTGTAATCTAAAATACTGCCTTTATTTTGCATGGTATTCATTTTTCATGACAGTCTCTGAAATGGCTCATCTGAACATGATTAAAATCAATGAATCATGTTTTTTGCCAGGCTCTCTGCAGTGCGTATCAGATGGTTGACAATAACCAATTTGTTTTTCAGTACCAAATAATACTTTGATGGAGATTAAGAATCACACACAAACCCTTTCTAAAAAAACAGAAATGAATTTATTCAAAGAGAACCTCTTATTCACTCTTAAGAAAGGATATTGTGTTGAAGCCATGGAGTGATTACAAGGTGCTAAGTAGGCATGTCGAATTCAGTTATAGTTGGAACCCTCAGCCTTTAACTATATATAAGCTTGGATCCAAAGCCATTATTTATCTAAGAAATAATAACTGGGCAAAAAGGGGTTAATATCATCTGGAAATTTGAATTCTAATCTTTCTAACAAGTAGAGGATTTCTAAAATTTCATTGTATATTTGCATAAAAGACCCACATTTCCCCTTTGTTTTTAATTTCTTAAGCTTTTTGAGGAACAAAAATTCAAGGACCTGGGAAAATACAAAAAGACATGCAAAACAATACACATGTTCATGTTTTTCCCAAATAGAACTTTAATAATAAAGGTAGATAGTAGAAAATGCAGAACTGCATAGATAAGTTAGTCATTCTCTTTAGGAAAACACTGCTTAAGAGAGACTTTTGAGTCAATATTAGGTAAGCATGTTAATTTTACAGGCACTGATAGGTGAAACCAATTATATTAAATCTCGTTTTAAGAACATAATGTGGTGGAAAAAAGACTGAATAAGGTGGTTTCTTATTAAATCAATCTGTGGTCACTGCTTGTAGTTCCAATGCAACCCATTTTCATCTTATTACCCTTTGGCAGGTGGTCCATTTTCACCTCATTTTTGAAACTAATTGAATTGTGTTCATTGACTTAGTAAGAGGACACCATATTACAATCAAAACATACAAAATCATTTTATCCAGTTTAACTATCAATAGATTACTATAATTATACAAACACTCCCGCTGATCTAAATTTTTGTTTCACAGCTGGAAGTATTTAACCCAATATCAGTGCGTCACTTTAACTGGGTAAATTCTTATACTCAGTAATCTGTTTTGACCATTCTCATTCCGATTCTTCTTTCATCCCTTCTACCATGTTTCATTTGACTAGGGCTAAATTAACATGATTTATTGCTATTCAAGTAGAAATTTTACATCACCTCTGTAGACAGAGCAGCTGAGGTCCTGCATATAAAACAGACAACTGGCTTACATGTAAGGTTAAAGTAATGAAATATGGATCACAAGTAGTAATAGCTATATATGTGTGAGAATGTGGATTTATAATTCCAAGAGCATATGTAATTGAATGTATTGCTTGTTCAAGCGTTTTGAGATACTGGATAGAAACCTTTCCAACAATCTATTCATATTTGATTACATAATAGATACTGTCCTTTTTCTATTAGTCTATTTACTATAATATTTATTTAATATGTTGTTGCAGTGACTCAAGTACAGAACTTACAAAATAGAATATCACCTATTTTATGGAAGATTTTATCTAGAAAAATCTATAGTAACTCTCATATTTCTACTTCTCTTATACAATATCCATAACACTGGCCCTTAAATACTACACTATCTTTAGGTAACTTAAGTATCATGAAGAAAAGGTTAACATATTGAACAGAATGAATAATGGAGTAAAATTCTCTCAAAGTTTATAAATCACATAACAAGACCCTTAAAATGATCAGAAAACCTACTTTTTACCTCATTTATCAACTTGTTTTCCTGAATCCAAAAAAAAAATTTGAAATAATCATTTCCAATATGCTCAGCTGTGTTACAGTTACATATTTGAAATTCTCCTTTTAAAAACTCCTTTAAAAAACTCTCCCTTATAATCAGGGTTTGGGTTGGAGTTGTAGTCATGTTAATGATGTTGAGATAGTCCTAAAGTCTGCACCAGAAACAAGTTTCTGCAGAAATATTGTGAGTAATGGTCCAGTGACAGCAGTGGAACCACTAACGGCAAAACCTAATGCTTTTCCCTCCCAGCCATTAGGCCGTCCTAGAGCTTGTTTGCTCCACTTCCTAACAGTACTTTTCAGTCATCAATATTAACTGGACAAATACTTTGTTCACATCATTATAATAAGCATTATTTAATTCATTTTCTTCTATTTTCAACAATACAACAACCTCTCACCACTTTCTTCAACCTCAGTATTGGAGAAGAGGGAGTTTGGGAAGCATGGGAGATGAATGAATACTTTCAGAGGAATCATTCTAAAATTAATATAAAGCCTCTTAAGATGGAATAATCAAAGAATCTTTTTTTAATATAAATTTATTTATTTTAGTTGAAGGTTAATTACAATATTGTATTGGTTTGCCATATATCAACATGTATCCATCACAGGTATACATGTGTTCCGCATCCTAACCCCCCTCCTCCCTCCTCCCTCCCCGTACCATCCCTCAGGGTCATCCTATATGCGAGACAGCAAAAGAGACACAGATGTATAGAACAGTCTTTTGAACTGATGCTTTTGAACTGTGGTGTTGGAGAAGAATCTTGAGAGGTGCTTGGACTGCAAGAAGATTCAACCAGTCAATCTTAAAGGAAATCAGTCCTGAGTATTCATTGGAAAGACTGATGTTGAAGCTGAAACTCCAATCCTTTGGCCATCTGATGTGAAGAACTGACTCATTTGAAAAGACCCTGCTGCTGGGAAAGATTGAAGGCGGGAAGAGAAGGGGATGACAGAGAATAAGATGGCTGGATGGCATCACTGACTCAATGGACATGAGTTTGGGTAAACTCTGGGAGCTGGTGATGGACAGGGAGGCCTGTTGCCCTTTGGTCCATGGGGTAACAGAGAGTCTGACACAACTGAGTGACTGAACTGAAGTGACCTAGCACACGTGCACATACAATTGTGAACATAGGTGCTGTCTCCTTTGGGGGTTGCTCAGGTTGATTCAGTTAGCACCTTGGATCACAGGACAAGGAAAATTGGTATGAAAATAAAGTTTTTGTTTCTTGCTATGTAGAAAACAGTACATTCCTTTTGTTTTTTTTTTCTTTTTTTTTTATTTTTTTAATACTTTATTCTATGTTACAATACTGTATTGGTTTTGCCATACATTGACATGAATCAGCCACAGGTGTACATGATCTCCCAATGCTGAAGCCCCCTCCCTCCTCCCACCCCATATCATCTCTCTGGATCATGCTGTGCACCAGCCCCAAGCATCCTGTATCCTGTATTGAACATAGACTGACACTTCATTTCTTATGCGAGAGTATACATGTTTCAATGCCATTCTCCCAAATCATCCCACCCTCTCCCTCTCCCTCAGAGGCCAAAAGTCTGTTCTATACCTCTGTGTCTCTTTTGTTGTCTCACCTACAGGGTCATCATTAGTATCTTTCTAAATTCCATATATATGTGTCAGTATACTGTATTGGTGTTTTTCCTTCTGGCTTACTTCACTCTGTATAATCGGCTCCAGTTTCATCCATCTCATTAGAACTGAGTCAAATTTATTCTTTTTAAGGGCTAAGTAATACTCCATTGTGTATATGTACCACAGCTGTCTTCTTATCCGTTCATCTGCTGATGGACATCTAGGTTGCTTCCATGTCCTGGCTATTATAAACAGTGCTGCGATGAACATTGGGGTACATGTGTCTCTTTCAATTC
>SJYW01009559.1:401164-448151 GCA_006410735.1 Raphicerus campestris | reverse complement strand
ATGTGACAAGTGCTCTCTGGGCAGAACCCCTGAGGCTGTCTTCTCTGCCACCCACCCCTCCTTCCTTCCCAATGAGTCCAGGGAGATCTGAACAGAGGGGTGATGGATAGCCCTGTCTCATTGTTCCAGACTCCGAATCCACCAGGGTCGGGGAGAGCTGCATAAATCAGCCCAGGCTGGGCTCTCACCAGCGTGATGACTCGACAAGAGGAATGGAAGGCGAGGGACCGTAAAACTGTCGATGGGCTAAGTCGTTTCATTCCAAGTCAGGGCCAGGGAGAGAAAATGTTTGGTTCTTGGGAGACAGACTTATTTGAAGAGGATAGATAAGCTGATGGAGGGAGTCTGCATGTCTGGATGCTCAGAGGGAAGGAGGCAGAGAGGGGCTGGTCCACCAGGAGGACTTCAGCTGAGTCGTCCCTCATCTGTGTCCATTCACTCCCACCATCCTAGAGGGGTGGGAGATACTCGTGTCCCAAACTTGGATAATGTTTGGAAAAATGAGCCTCTAGTGAGGATGGAAGATTCTCACCCAGATGGCTGATAAAACATCCTTTCCCCTTCTCTAAGGCAGGAGCAGCTTGGCTGGGGGGGTGAGGGTGGGGCATGTTGGAAGAGAAGGCACCACTGGCCATGGCTCTATCAAACTGTGATCAGGGACTTCCCTGGTGGTACAATGGCTAAGAATCTGCCTGTCAAAACAAGGTTCACAGGTTCGAACCCTGGTCCAGGAAGATCCCGCACGCAATGGAGCAACCGTGCCCATGTGCCACAACTACTGAGCCCACGCTCTCGGGCCCGTGCTCCACAAGAGAAGCCACCGCACTGAGAAGCCTGCACAGCACAAGCAGAGAGAGAGGAGCCCCGGCTCGACGCAACCAGAGAAAGCCCATGCAGCAATGAATACCCAGCACAGCCAATAAATGAATAAAACTGTGATCAGGAGTCATTCCCATTCGGTTTACTCAAATGTTTACTGAGCAACCCTGAGTGCCAGGCACTGTGCTCTGTGCTGGGGAAAACCCTGTTAACATGGGAGCTCACAGTCAAGTGGAGGGACAAGGAAGTAGAATCATACATCAACGGCAGGTACATCACTGTCCTTAATCACAGCACTTCTGACATTTGCTAATTTGCTTGTCGTTCTCCCCTTATGAGACTGGAAGCTCCTTAAAAAGAGAAAGGGGAGGGAGACAATATCTAAGGGCCAGTTATATGCTCCCGTTATGTACCATAGTCAATCCATCTCCACCCTAATGCTTTGCGGTGGACTTTATTATCTTCATTTTACAGATAAGAAGATTGAGGCTCAGAGAGGTTATTCACTTGCCCGAAGCCAAAGCAGTGTGTGGGAGAGCTGGGACACCTAACTAGGACTCAACCCAAGGCGGCATGTCCCCACACACTGCTAAGGGTCTCCCCACATTGGGCCCCTTAGCCCCTGCAGCAGTGCCTAATCCAGGATATTATTGATTATATCAGGAGAGAGGGGTTAGGAGGAGTGTGGTTAAGGCTAGGGAGCAGGTCAGGGAGAACTTTGCAGAATAGCCTACTGAGCAGTTTTAAAGAACAGACGGAATTTGCCAAAATGACAAGGGAAGGAAAGCCAGCATGCAAATAAATGACAGGGAGATAGGAAACAGCCCCCTACTCAAAAGCCCCCTGCTCCCCATGAGTCTCCCTCCCCCTCCCACCCCCGGCCTGAGAAACAGGAGCTCGGCAGTGACATGCTCGGGGCTTCTGTACTATGGAGTGGCGGGCTTTCGTTTTGTTGCTATTGTTGGTAAATTTCCTGGGACCAAATGTTAAGATCCAGGGAGGATCCAGTCTGCTTTTCTCCCAAGGGTAATTCCAACATCTAGTGTGGAGCCTGGCTCATTTTGGAATGAGTGAAAGAGCTGGACTAAGAAAAAGGAGGTTTTCCTTACATGCCTGCCTTCCCACGAGGCCCGTATAATTGGGCCAGTTTGGGAGCCCCTCCTGTTTGGGGTCACGAAAAACCACTTTAAGGCCAAACAAGCAGCAAGGTCAGACCAAAGGAAGAGAGAGCCAGGGGCCTCGAGCAGTTGGCAGAGAGCAGCCCTGCTCCTCCATCTTCTCTGCTTCTTTCTCCAGTTCTGGAGCCAAAACCAGGCTATGAGCTGAGAGAAAGGGGCTGCAGAGCAGAGTAGTCCTGGCCCCTGTCTTTAGCTCAGCAGATGGTGCTAGTAGTAAAGAACCTGCCTGTCAATGCAGGAGATACAAGAGACTCAGATTCGATCCCTGGGTCAGGAAGATTCCCTGGAGGAAGGCATGGCAATCCACTCCAGTATTCTTGCCTGGAGAATCCCATGGACAGAGGAGCCTGGTGGGCTACAGTCCATAGGGTCACAAAGAATCGGACACGACTGAATTGACTTAGCACACACAGGGCCCTCAAGAGTCCTTGTGAGGCAGAAGCCTGAGGAACACCAACATTCAGAGACAGTATGAAGAAGAGGAGCCAGCAAGGGGAATTCAGGAGCTGTGAGACCCAGACGGACATCCAGTCACCCTTCTTCTCCAGGACACAGGCATCACCCCAGGGAAGCCTGTGAGCCTGTGGGTCAACAGCCTACCCTTTAGAAACAAACTATGAAGGCACGAACCAAGGACAAGAATGTGAGAGGGAAAAAGCTGAGAATTAGAGAGTTTCACAATTATTTTTTTTTAGGAGAATGAAGGAGGAAGAGTGGTAACTGGGTCAACAGAGAGAGGAATCACAAGCCAAGGGTCTATGGAGCAGGCAGACTCACCCTGCAGAGCCCTGGAGAGCTCAGCCTTTGGCAGCACCAAGCACCGTGGTGCTGGGTTCAGATGCCTGGTGGACAGGGGGCACGGGTGGAAAGCCTGTCTGTGGAAGGACAGGGGGCATGGGTGGAAAGCCTGTCTGTGGAAGGACAGGGGGCACGGGTGGAAAGCCTGTCTGCAGAAGGGGTCCCTCCTCTCCCAACACAGCCAGTTAGTCATCCCCTTTATCCTTCAGGAAGTGAGAAGTTTTTTCTTTGGAGAAGCTAAATAAACACAATATCGGACCTGAGAACACCAAGTATGGCAGAAGGTGAAGAGTAAGGAAGAGAGGTGGATTTAGTCTTTTCTCTGACCCACCTAGCAACTCTGAACCACCAGCCAGTAGATTAAAACATTCCACCCTGAAGAACTGAACAGCCCCAGAGAGAACTCCAGTTACTGATACCTGAAGTTCCTTCAATAAAAAGATTTATTTTCCACCCAATCACCTCGATAAAGCCCATCGGTCAGCAAATTCTGGCACTTACATAACAAGCCTCCAAAAATCAACGCTTAGTGTCTCTTTCTTAAATGTGAATAAACAGTTGAGAATCATCGGGGTTTTGGTTTTTTTTAATTTTTAAAGTTTTAAACAGGAAAAAAGGAGCAAGTCAACAAGAAAAAAAGGGATCTAACGATAGAAATTTTGCAAGGAATGAAAGTTCAGAAAGAACAATAACACCAGTCCACAAAGATAAAAGNATGGGTGGAAAGCCTGTCTGTGGAAGGACAGGGGGCACGGGTGGAAAGCCTGTCTGCAGAAGGGGTCCCTCCTCTCCCAACACAGCCAGTTAGTCATCCCCTTTATCCTTCAGGAAGTGAGAAGTTTTTTCTTTGGAGAAGCTAAATAAACACAATATCGGACCTGAGAACACCAAGTATGGCAGAAGGTGAAGAGTAAGGAAGAGAGGTGGATTTAGTCTTTTCTCTGACCCACCTAGCAACTCTGAACCACCAGCCAGTAGATTAAAACATTCTACCCTGAAGAACTGAACAGCCCCAGAGAGAACTCCAGTTACTGATACCTGAAGTTCCTTCAATAAAAAGATTTATTTTCCACCCAATCACCTCGATAAAGCCCATCGGTCAGCAAATTCTGGCACTTACATAACAAGCCTCCAAAAATCAACGCTTAGTGTCTCTTTCTTAAATGTGAATAAACAGTTGAGAATCATCGGGGTTTTGGTTTTTTTTAATTTTTAAAGTTTTAAACAGGAAAAAAGGAGCAAGTCAACAAGAAAAAAAGGGATCTAACGATAGAAATTTTGCAAGGAATGAAAGTTCAGAAAGAACAATAACACCAGTCCACAAAGATAAAAGGAAAGATTGTATTCACAAAACAAGAAGAGGCTACAGTGAAAAAGGAAAAAAATTAAATGAAAAAAGCCTCTTTTAAGTTAAAAATATAATTAAAATTTTTTTCAAAAACTCACATGATTCAGAAGACAAAAACTGAAGAAACCTTCCAAAGAGTGAAAATGCAAAAGAAAAAAGAGAAGACGAGGAGAAAAACAAAGGCTGTTAGTCTCCTGATTAGCCCTGCACAAAAAATGAGAAAAAGATATATACCAGTCAGTGCCTGCCACCATAATCATTATGGCATTTTAAATCATGAGGAATAAATGAAAATTTCTAAAGTTTTCTAAAGAGAAAAAAACAAGTAAAAGACACAAGAAAAAGAAAACATCAGACTTCTTCAAAAGCAACACCAGATGTTAAATATGCCTTCTAAATTCTGAAATAAGATATTTTTAAATCTAGAATTCTATCTCAAATAAATTATCAGTCACATGCTCGAATAGTATAGAATATTTCCAGGTAGCCAATGACTCCAGAAAATTACCTCCCAAGCACGAATTCTTAAGAAGTTATTAGAAGTTGGAGTTTATGGGGTTCAGTGTTAGTCCACTAAAGAGATGCTGCTGCTGCTAAGTCACTTCAGTCATGTCCGACTCCGTGCGACCCCATAGATGGCAGCCCACCAGGCTCAAAGAGATGAGGGATTCAGTAAATAGAGGATCCAATGCGGAAAGGCAGTAAAAGAAATATTCATAATGATGATAAAGGAAAGTCTCAAGACGACAACTATCCACTGTTTCAATTCCAAGAGCAGCCAATCCAGACTAAAGCGAAAAACCAGAAAGTTCTTAGAGGAATAACTGTAGGACAAAGTGGAACTGTAGGAAAAATTGACAGGTGTTAGCAGAACTGTTAAACGACCTGAAAAAAATGCATTATAAGTACCTTTGGACATCAGGTCAATATAAAAGGAGGCAATTATTAACTCTAGGAAAAAACAAAGAACTGTAAAAAAGAGGACACACGGTCACAGAACACTACTTGACTTGGGAAGAAATATTTGCACATTCATTAATATATAAACAAAATATCGATTTAACAAAAAATAAGTTTACGCTGGAAAGATAGAAGGAGAAGTGTTGGAATGAAATTGAGGGAAAATTGTGTGGGAGAACTAAGTTCTCATCTACCATGGTAGAAAGTCAATGTACAAGTTCTAAAATTAGCAAATCAAGAAATAGCAACAAAGGATATTATTTTAAAACACAGCCATGTATTTTTTTTAAAAAAGAGAGAAATGAGCTATAAAAACAGAGTGACTGCTCTGGAGAATGGGAATGTGAAGGAGAGAAGCAAGGCAAACTATGTATATGTACTATGTGATTAAAATTAAACGCTTGAAAAAGGGCCTCTATGGCACACACACAGTCTAGCTTACATCCCCAGGGTGTGAGATCAGATGAAAATTTTTAGCCAAAGCGCTGATCAAAATAAATGATGCAAAATTAAATAAAAAATAAAACAAAATAAATGATACATTTTTTATTTGAGTGTCTGCATATACCCAATAGGCTTCAAAGATGAAGGGATCTGATCCTGGCCCCCACTTGTGGACATTACAGGTAATTCTCAAACATACTGTGATATTTCATGTCTATGCGTGCTGATCTTTCTGATTAGAATGTCTAAAAACAAACCTCCCAAGCCCCTAAGATGATGAATTTCTCTTCAACCTTTAAAATCCTTCAGGGTTACTGCGTCTTTTAGAAAGTCTTTCTTGATACCTCTTCCCCACAGTTCCTTTTCCGTCTTTTGGCCTACGTCTGACTCCTCCGTGTATCCCTCCAGCAGAGCATCCGTCAGCCCATGTTTCAGCTGGTAATAAGCTGACTCCCTCACTAACCCTCGACCTTCTCCGCAGTCGTCAGCTCGTGCTAGTGATGCTGCAGGATGAGCGGCCACAGCGTCTCAGGCGCTCACTGCGCGAAGGTTTCTCTCTCGTCGAGTTACGTGGCGGCTGTGGCTCTGGATCTACTCCATGTCTTCTCTCCAGGTGGCACCCAGCTAAAGGTGCAGCCCTCTTCTGGACACGCCCCTCTCCTGGCAGACAGAAAAGAGAACACGTGGCCAGNCGAAGGTTTCTCTCTCGTCGCGTTACGTGGCGGCTGTGGCTCTGGATCTACTCCATGTCTTCTCTCCAGGTGGCACCCAGCTAAAGGTGCAGCCCTCTTCTGGACACGCCCCTCTCCTGGCAGACAGAAAAGAGAACACGTGGCCAGGACCATAACGTGCCCCCAAAAGCCTCTGCTCAGAAGTGACTTATATCACTTCCGCCCAAGCTTCATTGGTCAAAGCTACTCACATGACCACATCTGACATCAATGACCCAGGTTAAATACAGTCCTCTCGCGGTGAAAGGAGGTAAAGAACTGCATAACACCATCTACTGCAGTCTCCTTGGTGGTGTCCACAGCTAATTTTTGCATCCGGGACCTGACACAGTGTTTGGCACCAAGTAGGCATTCAGTGCATTTTCACCAACTTGAACTGAATTATCAAATATACAAATCTGAGAACAGAAGGAGAATTGAAAAAGGGGAAGGGCTGATGTACAAACTCATGGTATGTGAAATAGCACTGGGCTTGGAATCAAAAGGCTAAGCTCCAAAAGCCAAGACACCTTTCTGAGTTCATCTTTAACGGACAGAGATGAGCTAGAGGATCTCTAGGCTCCCTTCCGGTTCTAACCTTTGAGTTTGTAATGTGTTCCTTAGAATCTGCTTGCCAATCTGCCAACTTCTATTAGTCATGTGTCCAGGCCTAAAACCGGAAAAAATAAAAATAAGCCCCTAAATCAGTTTACGTGCCCAAACTGAAATTCACCCACGTCTGTAAAAGAAAACAAAACTATACTTCAAAAGGGAATATGTTTTCAACAAAAATATTGTGGCAACTCTGTTTTTCTTTAATAAACTATTTTCTGTCTTGAGCACATTGTTCTAAGCCACAAGATTTACAGTTACAGGAAAGCTGGCATGGCATTGCAGAGGGATGATTACACATCTGAATGGATCAACACTGGGTTCAGGTTCACATGTGGAAATTGTCACATCAATTAAAACTGTCTCACACATAGCAGAAATTATTTGTTTGTTGAACAAATACATACCCGTCTAGGTTGGATTTGTTAGGCTCTGAAGCTATCATTCCCAATCCAATTTATCCTTATTTCTGTATAACTGTACGTGGTCTATTTTTAAAGCTTTTAGAAAAAAAATATAAAAAGGTTGAGAAATCCTGTAGCTAATGGGCTGATGTACTAAGAGAATTATTCAACAGAGGCTGAGCCCTGAGCCCTGTGTTTGCCTCAGCAGAAGGTGAATGCTGTGATGACCCTGTTTGATTAGAAAAATGTGTACCCTTAAGTTTCCACCCATAAATCATGGGTGCCAACCCAGGTATCCATCACTGTCAGATCATAAAAACAACATGTACGTGGCATTTACTATATACCAGGATTGTTCCAGATTCTTTACATATATGAACTCTCATATTGATCAGAGCCACTCTAGGAAATAGGTCTTGTTATCATCTCCAGGTTACTGATGAGGAATCAAGGTACAGTTTAAATAACCCATCTGAGGTCACACATTAAGAAGCAGGGCTGGGTTTTAAAACTGAGCAATCAGGCTCCAGTCTGAACTCAGGTCAGCTCTTCTTTATTCTGCCTGAGCATGTGGCATGCTGTCATATGAGCTGGTTCCATTCCTGGATATAGGTATAGCCTGAAGCCATCAGCATACAGTCTCTCTCCCTCTTAAAGACCCTTGCCATAAATAAGGCTTCCCTGGTAGCTCAGTAGTAAAGAAAAAAAAAAAAAATCCACCTGGCAATGCTGGAGACAGAAGTTCCATCACTGGGTTGGGATGATCTCCTGGAAAAAGAAATGGCAACTCACTCCAGTATTCCTGCCTGGGAAATCCCATGGTCAGAGGAGCCCGTGGGCTACATTCCACGGGGTCACAAAAGAGTGGGACATGACTGAGCAATTAAACAACAACAAACTTAGCCTGCCCAGCCCAGGAGACTGCGGTTTCCACCCTCAAACTGTGGGCACTATGAGTAAAGTGAGTGAGTTTGGCTCCCTCAGATGCCAGAAAGAGTCTTTTTTTTTTTTTTTTAAGATGAGGATGCTCATCTCTCCTCACCCATCTCCAAGCCTCTAGACTCTACGCCCTCTTGCCTGGATGAGTGTAAGCAAAGATGATGTCTCACTGGGACAGCGGGGTCTCATTCCTTGTGGCCTCAGCACCGCAATCGTCAGGCAAGGCTCTTTCCTGTAAAGGCCAATCAATACTGCTCCACCCCACGTCCCCACCCTTTCCTGTTCCTCGCTCTATAACTGCTATTGATTACAGCAGAGCTGGGAAGCAAATGCCAAAATATATCAATCAATCACCAAGATGGCAGAGAGACTTTATTAAAACCATTACACCTTCTGTTTTCCTGCCCACCCCAGCTTCCTCCGCCCAGTGGCCATTTCTCTTGGAAGGCTTCCAAGAACTTTGCAGACATGATCTGATGGCTGGTGGAATTTCCTCTATTTGGGGAAAATTTAGACCCTGAGCAGGAGCAAGAACAAGTCTCGTGGTGAGAAGATGGAAACCAGGTGTGTGAAAAAACACGCATGTGTCTGTGTGTAGTACGTATATGAAAATGTGCACGTATGCCAGTTGGTTTAAAGGAAAACCTAGAACTTAGTCACATTTCAGAAACACTTGGTAATTATCGCTGAATTTTTTACAAATCAATTCCTTCTGGTCGCTTAATGTCCTTCACTAAGTGGTTTAATTGTGAAATTTCACTTTATAATTGGGTTCATTGTAATGCAGAAAGTGGTAGATTTGCATAAGCAAATGACAAACAGTTAACAAAATCCATTAGCAGAGAAGGAGGCATCCAATGAGCCACACACCTGGGCTTGGAATCAAACCTGTGGTGAGGGAGTGCCCGCGCCAGCCCAGGCCTGTTGCCCCTAAGCAGACGGAGAGGAAGCAAAAGAAGCATCTCAAGTGCTTTCCCGATGCTCAGCATGGGAGGAAACCAGCCCGTGAGCAGAAGACACAAAGTGAGGAAGAATTTTTCCTTGTCCCTCAAAGACCAGAGACCTTTCTGTGCAAGGAAACTCAGGCAAGGATTTTTAAAGAATCCAGAATGTACACAGATCTTTGACAACTCTTATTCCGGGTTTCTGAAAAGGCCATTAGACTCAGAAAAATCCTCTCCAGTATTCTTGCCTAAAAAATCTGATGGACAGAGCAGCCTGGTGGGCTGCAGTCCATAGGGTTGCAGAGAATCAGACATGACTGAAGCACCTTAGCACGCACACAGTAGGGAGTATGGAGCCCTGACCTCCAGTCCTCATTCTGTCATGAGCTAGCAAGGAGCCTCCTGTTGGGAACCTCAACAGATCCTATCTAAATATCTTTGTCTCAAGCTCTTGCTATCAATACAGGTAACTGACAAAATGATTCATTCATTCCAAAAATATTTACTGAGCCCTTGCTATGAGCAGTACTGTAGAAGTTACAGAGACTCACAGGAGGTGGGGTAAGGACCAAGCTGGAGGACATGTAGATAAGCTGGAGAAAAGGCGCTGCTCTCATGCAACTTAGGGTCTGATGGAGCATTATGAACTGGACTGTATCCTCCCTAAATTCACATGGTGAAGCCCTAATCCCCAGTGTGGCTGTGTCTGGAGACAGATTCTTTAGGGAAATGCATGCATGCATGTTCAGTGGCGTCTGACTCTTCGTGACCCTATGGACTGCAGCCCGCCAGGCTCCTCTGTCCATGGGATTTTCCAGGCAAGAACACTGGAGTGGATTGCCATTTTCTTCTCCAGGGGATCTCCCACGTCTCCTGCATTGGTCAGAGCCAATGAGCCATCTGGGAAGCCCCTCTTTAGAGAAGTAATTAGGATTAAATGAAGTCATGAGAGTGGGGTCCTGATCCAATAGGACTGGTGTACCTATAAGAAGAGGAAGGGATGTCAGAGCCTTCTCTCTCACCACACACGCACAGAGAAGAGGCCACGTGAGAACACAGGGAAGAGGGTCCATCTGCCCGCCAGAAGGAGAATCCTCACTAGAAACCAACCCTGTTGCCAGCTTGTCTGGGCCGGGCAGCCTCCAGACCCATGACAAAATAAAGCTGTGTTGTCTCGGCCACCTACTCAGTGGCATTTTATTATGGCAGCTGGGGCAGCCTAACATGTTTCAGCATGGGAGGGGGCCTTATCAGGTGCACACTGCCCAATTCTAAGGATGAGGGAAGGCTCCCAGAAGGATTGGCACGGGAAGAGAAACCAGGGTAGGGTGCCTCTGTGGACGGAGGCTGTAGTGTCAGAGGAGGAGTAGAGAGAACAAGGCTGAGTAACTGAGGGGAGCCCTTTGGCTCGTGAGCAAACGTGCCCTTGAAGATCTTGAACACCAAGACACTGCTCTACCTTGTAAAATTTTGGATCCACCCATTGATGATGATTCTGATTCTGCTGGGGGGGAAAAACGCCGGCTTGTGTTCTACAGGAACGAAGAAGTAGTCAACGTTCCTTGCCACCCTATGCAGTGGAATCTCCCTTCAGCATGTCTGCATACATTCCCCGTGGAAATATTTTGCTTTTCTGTCTATAAGCTTCCCCCTAGCCTTTCAGAGCATCTGCTGGGATGGTTCCTTCTTCAGGTGCTTGCTTTCAATTCTGTAAAATTCCCTTGCTTTTTGTTAATAATTGCTAGCGTTAGCCCCAGTGGCTCAGCTATAAAGAATCTGCCTGCAATGTAGGAGATGTGAGTTCAATCCTGGGTCGGGAAGATCCCTGGAGTAGAAAATGGCAACCCACTCCAGTATTCTTGCCTGGGAAATCCCATGGACAGAGGAGCCTGGTATTCATGGGGGTGGCAAAGAGTAAGACACGACTTAGCAGCTAAACAACAACAAAATTGAGTTAGCTAAGGCTAACTGTGTACCAGACACTGTTTTGAGGGCTTTTTGTGTATTAGCTCTTTTAATCCTCAAAACCACCACATAAAGTAGATTCTATTAACTCTAGTTTATGGATGAGGAGGCTGAGCACAGAGAGATTAAGACGCTTGCCTTGGGCCACTCACCTAAAATGGAGCAGTCAGGATTAAAACCTGCAGTCTAGCTTGGGTGTCCTTACTCCTAACCACAAATCCATATTGTCTTTGGGGAGTGGGGGGAGGGACAGAGAAACCGAGACTCGGATTCCCATAGCTAGTTTTAAGTGCAAGAGTCTTTCTGATTCCGGAGCCTATGCTCTTGATCTCTTAAGCGAATGGAGAAGAGGTAGGCGGCTTTCAGAGTCACTCAGGAAGGAAACTAAGTAGAACCATCATGGCATAGTTGAAAACTAAGGGAGAGGGGGAGAGAGAAAGAGGAGGTTGGGGTGACAGCCAGGTCCCTGGTAAATCACACAGCCAGACCTTCATCATCTTGTGACACCTTCTTAATTCATTTATTTGTTTAACAAATGACAAATACTTGGCCAGAATCTACTATGATTCGGCACTGAGCTGAGAGAAGAGGAACAGCTACATACTAATGACTGTGACACTCATCTGCCCCTTCCCCTTGCCCTCATCTAGGAGCGCAAGGACTTTACATTCTAGGAAAGGGCTGATGTAGGAATAAATGCAAAAATTATCACAGTGTGATTATAGATGTCTATCAGTATATGTCTTTCTATCCGTAAAGCATTGAAAGGAAGACAGCCCATCTCTGCCTAAAGGGGTCAGGGGAGGTATCACCTTGAGGAAGGTGTCATTTAAGCCTGTTGTGAAGGATGATGGGAATATCTCCGGAGAGCAGCTGGGCTTCTTGGAGCATCCCTGGAGAGCATATGAGAGATCCCCGAATCCCTGGACACAGAGGCATAGAATCAGAGCATGTGAGCAGTGAGAGGAACCTCAGAGGTCTTCTCGTTTCAGCGCTGTGTCAGGCCCTGCAGGCACAGCCCCATCAGAGAGTCAGCCCAGCCCCAGTTCCAGCCCAGAACCGAACACAGCTCCCTTGGGGAGCTCACAGGCAGACGGTCTACAATCAACAGGACAGCACCTGTGTTCTGGGCCTTGTGATCCACCGGATGCAGAGGGTAAGGGAGACAGAAGTGGGGGAGAAGTCAAGAAAGTCTCCACCTCCCTGGTTTGTACAACTAAAGAGACAGCTCTGAACCTCCACGTCCCCCAGTGCCTCCCAGGTTCCCAGCTTCTGGCTTCCACATCCCGCTCCCTGCCACCACCCCGTCTTAGGTTTCCAAGTAAGGATCTCTTTCTCTGTCCCTCGCTTCTCTCTGCTCTTTCAATTCCATCTTCAGTTGCAGGTTCTCTTTTCAGCTGTTCACGGGGAACCCAGCTACTACCGGTGACCCTCTGCCCTGTGGTCCATCACGAAGGTCAAAGGGTTGCCGTTCAGCAATCTGCCAGCAGGGGGCAGTCCTGCAGCCGGTCTCCATCCCAGCCCGAACCTCCCAGCCCCCAGGCCGGTCACAACTCCTTAGAGATGCAAATTGAGAGGCAGCCTTCCTAACCCGAGAGGGTTGCTAATTCTCTAAGAGTATGCAGATTTCCAGCCTGCCTTTGCCTGGGTTTGTTTGTTTTACTTTGCAATAAATTTAATACAGATTGCCTGAAGCAGAGAGGCAGATGGACTATAAACTCTGCATTTTGAGCAGCCTTAGTTACTGGGTTGGTGTGGGTTTTGATCCCTGTTTAAATTATATCTATGAAATTTGACATGGATTTGGGTCTGGGGTTTGCTGGCTTCGTCGTGCTCTGGAGCCGCTTCTAGAGAATTTACAAGGGCTGATTTGATTATGGGGACTTTAATTTCTCACAGAGGCTAACAAGCAGGCTGAGGAGCCTGGCTGATGTTCAACAGAAAGAAGGGAAAAGGAGAAAGTTAGGTTGGGTTGCTGCCTGCCCCGGTGCACATGATGTCAGTACTGTTTTCTCTCACCCTTTGCAGGGCCTTAAGTTAGACACCCCAGGGACCGTGGGCTGAAGCCTGTGCTGACCCAGGGGGAGGGAGGAGGTGGAGTTGTGCAGTGGAAAGTGTCCACAAGAAGCTCAGTGTCCAGGAACGAATCAGGCGTGCATATGGAGCAGACAGTAAAACGTCTATAAAGAGACAGTAACATGAAGCGCACACAAAGCATTGTATAACTGTAAACTGGGCTTGAGGGGATGTGGCAGAAGCAGGGGAGGGAACTGCACCTCATCCCTCCTGCTGGCACCGGGTCTGTATGCCAAGGGGCAGCCCTCTCTGCTCCCTGCTCCCTCGTAGACCATCAAAGGAAAGATGATGTAGTGAACCAGGAGTAGGACAAGCCAGGTTCCAGCCCCAGCTCCTCCAGATGTTTGTTGCAAAGTTGGGCAATAGGTTCCGCTTCATGGAGCCTCAGTTTCTCTATCTGCAAAATCAGAATCACATGATTGTCACAAGGCCCAAGTAGGATAACTTGGGTAAGGATGCATGTATGTTATGTTGGAAAAGACTGGAACATAAACTGTCTCTGAGTGATCAGGCCATTTTCTCCATTACGAAAGAATCACTGATTAGAATGGGAAGGCCTGGGGCAGAGGGGAGGTATGAAGGGAATTCTGCAAACTTCTCAAAGACTGAGAGTCTGGCCCCACAGTCCAGGCAGGTTCAGAGGCCGGCTCTCGGACTTGGCCCTTCTGCTCACCTGCACACAGAGCCTGTATATGCGCAGAACACCAGGGGTGGTTTCCAGCAGCAGCAGACTCCAGGCACTGTTCTGGGGGACTCTGGGGGCCTTGGACCCCCAGCCTGAGCTGGGCAGGGAGGTGGGGCCACACACTCATTTTCCCTGGGAAATCCCAGAGTCCAGGCAGAGCCAGCCACAGGGCCTGAGGAAGGGCCCTTTCTCTGCTCCCCCTCCTGTGCACATTTGTGTCCTTTCGCAGAAGCTGGGCGGGGAAGGGAGCCACAAAGGGTCATTGAGGCAAAGGGACAAAGAGAAGGAAGAAGGCAGATAAAGGAAGAAGGAACACAGGACATGCTGATGTGTGTTCCTTGCTGGTGGGGGGAAGATCGCCAGAAGACAAGCAAAGAAGTGAGAAGCCTGCAAAGGGGACCAGAGAAGGAAAGGGCCAGGCTTTGCAGGAGGAGGGCGGCTGTGGGAGGTAGAGGCTGAGATTAAATGGAAATGAGGGGCTTGGTCACCATGGAGAAAGAAGCTGGAAGCTTTGGCAGCATTTAGTCTATTAGGAGGAAAGGAGGGGATGAAAGCTGCTGTGGGTGTGTCTCTACACACCAAGGGGTTGGAAAATAGCCAGCTAATTCAGCCCCAAGCAGGGGGTAGAGGGGAGGGGGGGAGGGTGAAGACCACCAGTTGAAAGGTTGAATTCTCCCCAAAAGAATGATCCTTTGCCACTGTCACTTCGACATTCTACCTGTTCTTCTGGCCTCAGAACACAGTAAATTAAAACTGTTAGTTGTCAAGATTTTGTTAAATTAAATTTGCTATCCCTCCCCACCACACCCACACACTTCCTCTCTCTCTCTGTCTCCAGTGATCTATATGGCAAGGAAAAGAAAGTGTGTTAGTCACTCAGTCGTGTCTCTTTTCGACCCCATGGACTGGGATTCACTAGGCTCCTCTGTCCATGGAATTCTCCAGGCAAGAATACTGGAGTGGGTAGCGGTTCCCTTCTTCAGGGCATCTTTCCAATCCAGGGATCAAACCCAGGTCAGGGCATATTCCCAACCCAGGGATCAAACCCAGGTCTTCCACATTGCAGGTGGATTCTTTACCAGCTGAGCCACAAGGGAAGCCCAAGAATACTGGAGTGGGTAGCCTATCCCTTCTCCAGGGGATCTTCCCGACTCAGGGCTCTAACTGGGCCTCTCACACTGTAAGCAGATGCTTTACCATCTAAGCTACCAGGGAAGCCACCAGACAAGTGAGGGAAGGAAGCCCTAAATTCTGTGGCAGCGATGGAAGAAGGAAGATGAGGCTGAGGCCAGGAAGGGTTGGGGAGGGGGGAAGGATGATGTCAGAAGAGAGGGTAACCAGACACCGCGGAACTCCCAATAGAAGATGAAGAAGTTCAGCTAGCACAGGCCATAAGCCCAGAGGATGGTCACTCTGCTTTCCAGTTTGTGCCCAGGCAGTACCATCCTTAGACCCACCACTGGGACTCTGCCGGACCCCACACTTTAGAAGGGCCTGTGCCCCCTCATATAGGCATTCCTCCCCAGGGGGCAGGGAGCAGAAACCTTGCTCCCCTTTCTGGGTCGTGTTCCAGGGACTGGGCCAGCCACAGGGTGAGCACTGGAAGGGAAGTGGGGAATTATGATACAGACACATCTTGGGACAGGGATCAAGGGACATGGGGCTCCTGGCCGACCAGAGCTGTGCTGGTGATGGGAAAGGTGGGGAGGGGAGGTGCTGGGGGCAAGCCTCCTTGCAACCCCTTGCCTTGGCCCGAGAATGTCAGCCGCTGCCCTGAGCAGGGGAGAGCCTGGCTTCAGAGATGGAGGTGAGGAGATTGAAAAAAAAAAGGCGAGGAATCCAAGATTGTTAGAGGTTAGAAGCTGAAAGAGAAAAAGGAGCCAGAGATAGGACAATTGAACTCTGAACATGTGTGGCATAGGACAGGGGAGAAAAAGAGAACTGTAGGGCATCCCCTGTGAGGTTTGGTACACAGTCATACCAAAACCCATTCATTGTTTATCTGCAATTCGAATTTGACTGGCTGTNGAACTCTGAGCATGTGTGGCATAGGACAGGGGAGAAAAAGAGAACTGTAGGGCATCCCCTGTGAGGTTTGGTACACAGTCATACCAAAACCCATTCATTGTTTATCTGCAATTCGAATTTGACTGGCTGTCCTGTATTTTATCTGGCAACCTCTCCCTGAGGCTGGAGGAGTTGGAATGGTGGCCGGGAGGCTATGTCACGAGTTTGGTGAGGATGAGAGTATCTTCATAGATCTAAGAGGTAGACAATCTTCCTAAAGCTAGAGCCAGAGAGCCCTAACGATACAGTGTCAATGAGTCAGGCCAATTCTTCCAACTATGATGGGTTATGAAAGACCCTGTCATTTCCAAAGGCCTTGGGCTGTGTAGAGAGTATGGCCCCTTATCTGTCAATGACTGAGATGGAACCAAAATTCAGCTGAGTCCCCCAAGGGGGAAAAATCTCTTTTTGCACCTGCTGGAATCCTAGAGGCTAGCGAGGTTCAAACTGATAAGAAAGAATTTTCTTCACTGAAAGCATCTTGCCTCAGTGCTTCATGTTGAAAAGGGGGTCTCTGCCAGCAAAGGAGAAGTGTAATTCACACTGTTTGTGAAAGTTGACACAACTCTATGCTATTTTTTACACTAAAACTCTCCTACTGTAACTGATGCTCTTGTTTTCAGAATCTAACCTCTTAGATGCTACGTTCCAAGAAGGATGTAAATAAAGAAATACATGAATCAATAATAATCTTACATTAATTTTGAACTCAGTTATGAAAACAGAAGCAAAAGAAATCAATGGATGCCAAACAAAAAAGGATGGACTCAGAAAAACAATTTTTAATCCCCCAAAGTTTCACAAGGGTAAGACAAACAATAGAGAATATAATAATATTAAAACCAAAATAATAAAGGAACATAACAGCAGTGTCCTGTTAAGTAACTGGATGAGATTCATCAGCGTAGCAACTGGTGCTGAGCATTTTTTAATTTTCTCCCTGCTGGAGATTCGCCTCTCACAGTCTCAACAAAGAGATGAACTGCTTGTCAGAGATGAGACCTTCCACAAAGCAAAATGGCATTCTCTGGTGTTTATTTCCTTCTTCACACCTCCTCCCCAAAGAGGAAAAGCTGATCATTCTTTAAAAGACCCAAAATCTAGAAATGATTCCTTCTATTCCTGAGGATCACCCAATTACACCACGCAAAGAGTTAATTTCACTATGGTTCATGCTGGGAAGCCAGGTTTAATACAAATTACTAATTGTCTTTCCTTAGGAAGGAATCACTTTGAAAAAGCAGAAGACAGAGGCAGACTCAGTATTTAAAGGATGCATCTGGGCCAAGGGAAGGCCCAGTGGCGCCACAGTGCTTTCAACAATGTTAGAAAATTTGAATCCAGGAGAACAGTGGGACCCAAGCACTAGGGGGTGCCGCATGAAAAGAACCCACAGCTGAGCAGTCAGGGCTACATGCTCCTCCACAGGGTGACTCAGCAGCAGGAAAATGACATGATGGCTCAAACTAGACTAGCATTGTTAATTTTTTTTTTTAATNTTTGGGCCAAGGGAAGGCCCAGTGGCGCCACGGTGCTTTCAACAATGTTAGAAAATTTGAATCCAGGAGAACAGTGGGACCCAAGCACTAGGGGGGCCGCATGAAAAGAACCCACAGCTGAGCAGTCAGGGCTACATGCTCCTCCACAGGGTGATTCAGCAGCAGGAAAATGACATGATGGCTCAAACTGGACTAGCATTGTTAATTTTTTTTTTATTTTAGAATTTTGTTAGCATTTAATTAATTCTTAGCTGTGAAAAGCTATAAATGTTGGGAAGTCATACCTATCTTTTGCCTGTACCTTTTAAGTCATATATGATACAAAAAATTCAGGTCCATATTAGATGTCTGAGAGACTATTTTTCCTCTTTGAGAAAACTCTGAACACTAATCAAATATGAGTAACAATGGTAGAGTGGAAGGACTTAGGCTTGGGGCCTGAGTCTAACATCATTACTGGGCATCAGGGGCAGGTCAGGGCTTCCCTGGTGGCTCAGGGGTAAAGATCCCACCTGCCCAAGCAGGAGACATAAGAGATGTGGGTTCAANCCAAGATTGTTAGAGGTTAGAAGCTGAAAGAGAAAAAGGAGCCAGAGATAGGACAATTGAACTCTGAGCATGTGTGGCATAGGACAGGGGAGAAAAAGAGAACTGTAGGGCATCCCCTGTGAGGTTTGGTACACAGTCATACCAAAACCCATTCATTGTTTATCTGCAATTCGAATTTGACTGGCTGTCCTGTATTTTATCTGGCAACCTCTCCCTGAGGCTGGAGGAGTTGGAATGGTGGCCGGGAGGCTATGTCACGAGTTTGGTGAGGATGAGAGTATCTTCATAGATCTAAGAGGTAGACAATCTTCCTAAAGCTAGAGCCAGAGAGCCCTAACGATACAGTGTCAATGAGTCAGGCCAATTCTTCCAACTATGATGGGTTATGAAAGACCCTGTCATTTCCAAAGGCCTTGGGCTGTGTAGAGAGTATGGCCCCTTATCTGTCAATGACTGAGATGGAACCAAAATTCAGCTGAGTCCCCCAAGGGGGAAAAATCTCTTTTTGCACCTGCTGGAATCCTAGAGGCTAGCGAGGTTCAAACTGATAAGAAAGAATTTTCTTCACTGAAAGCATCTTGCCTCAGTGCTTCATGTTGAAAAGGGGGTCTCTGCCAGCAAAGGAGAAGTGTAATTCACACTGTTTGTGAAAGTTGACACAACTCTATGCTATTTTTTACACTAAAACTCTCCTACTGTAACTGATGCTCTTGTTTTCAGAATCTAACCTCTTAGATGCTACATTCCAAGAAGGATGTAAATAAAGAAATACATGAATCAATAATAATCTTACATTAATTTTGAACTCAGTTATGAAAACAGAAGCAAAAGAAATCAATGGATGCCAAACAAAAAAGGATGGACTCAGAAAAACAATTTTTAATCCCCCAAAGTTTCACAAGGGTAAGACAAACAATAGAGAATATAATAATATTAAAACCAAAATAATAAAGGAACATAACAGCAGTGTCCTGTTAAGTAACTGGATGAGATTCATCAGCGTAGCAACTGGTGCTGAGCATTTTTTAATTTTCTCCCTGCTGGAGATTCGCCTCTCACAGTCTCAACAAAGAGATGAACTGCTTGTCAGAGATGAGACCTTCCACAAAGCAAAATGGCATTCTCTGGTGTTTATTTCCTTCTTCACACCTCCTCCCCAAAGAGGAAAAGTTGATCATTCTTTAAAAGACCCAAAATCTAGAAATGATTCCTTCTATTCCTGAGGATCACCCAATTACACCACGCAAAGAGTTAATTTCACTATGGTTCATGCTGGGAAGCCAGGTTTAATACAAATTACTAATTGTCTTTCCTTAGGAAGGAATCACTTTGAAAAAGCAGAAGACAGAGGCAGACTCAGTATTTAAAGGATGCATCTGGGCCAAGGGAAGGCCCAGTGGCGCCACAGTGCTTTCAACAATGTTAGAAAATTTGAATCCAGGAGAACAGTGGGACCCAAGCACTAGGGGGTGCCGCATGAAAAGAACCCACAGCTGAGCAGTCAGGGCTACATGCTCCTCCACAGGGTGACTCAGCAGCAGGAAAATGACATGATGGCTCAAACTAGACTAGCATTGTTAATTTTTTTTTTAATTTTAGAATTTTGTTAGCATTTAATTAATTCTTAGCTGTGAAAAGCTATAAATGTTGGGAAGTCATACCTATCTTTTGCCTGTACCTTTTAAGTCATATATGATACAAAAAATTCAGGTCCATGTTAGATGTCTGAGAGACTATTTTTCCTCTTTGAGAAAACTCTGAACACTAATCAAATATGAGTAACAATGGTAGAGTGGAAGGACTTAGGCTTGGGGCCTGAGTCTAACATCATTACTGGGCATCAGGGGCAGGTCAGGGCTTCCCTGGTGGCTCAGGGGTAAAGATCCCACCTGCCCAAGCAGGAGACATAAGAGATGTGGGTTCAACCCCTGGGTTGGGAAGATTCTCTGGAGAAGGGAATGGCAAGCCACCCCAGTATTCTTGCCTAGAGAATCCCACGGACAGAGGAACCGGGTGGGCTACAGTCCATGGGGTCACAGAGTGGAATATGCCCGAAGGAACTGAGCACACACAGGGGCGAGTCTGTGCCCCTTCACTTTCTCAGGAGTGCTATGAGGATTACAGGAGATAACCAATGAGGATAACCATTTTAAAAGTGAAAGTGAAAGTTGCTCAGTTGTGTCCGACTTTTTGCGAGCCCATGGATATAGTCCATGGAATTCTCCAGGCCAGAATACTGGGTGGATAGACTTTCCCTACTCCAGGGGATCTTCCTGACCCAGGGATCAAACCCAGATCTCCTGCATTGCAGGCAGATTCTTTACCAGCTGAGCCACAAGGGGAACCACTTTAAAAAGTGTTGCTCAAAGCATGTGCAAAGTATTTTCCATAGTATTATAATAATAGGTAAACAGTCTAATTTTGAGATGAATAGTCCCTGGATTCGAATAGTCCCTGGATTCGCCTGCATGAACTCAGTGAGATGAAGAACATTGCTTCTGGGGGAACTTCCCTGGTGATCCAGTGGTTAAGACTCCACCTTGCAATGCAGGGGGTGCAGGTTCATTCCCTGGTCTGGGAGCTAACATCCCACGTGCCTAGTGGCCAAAAACACAGAACATAAACAACAGAAGCAATATTGTAACATATTCAATAAAGACTTTAAAAAAAGAAAGTGTTGCTTCTGTTTTGGTTAACCTAAGAAGACTGCAGGGAAAAGAAGGAAGGACATAGAAGAGGGAGCATGCGCTGAGCCTGCTGGTTCACCTTGCTCAGCTCAGAGACAGTGCAGGGCTGCCACTCCAGCCTTGCTTCCTGACGGGGTTTAGACTCTGCTGCCCTTTTCATTTCCAGTTCTGCTTTCTTTCTCCTGCCTTCCAAGACCCCCTTCTGAGCCAGTCTGGGAAATGAGACAGAAAAAGTATTACTTAATGGTGTCTGAGGAAGACTTGTCAATTTTTCCTGCTCTGGCCCTCGCCCAACTTTCCAATCAGCAGTACTGCACACCACGTTGGACCCACCAACCTCGGTTCAGTCGGAAATTCCAGGCACTGAATTTGCTGAAGGAGAGAAAGCAGAAGCAGAGAAGGCTGGGGTAGAGGCAGGGGTGAGTGTTAGTACTTACCCAGTGTTGACATTTTTGGAAAATGGGTGCAAATAAAAATCAGTGACATCTTCGTAGAGAATTTAGATATTAGTAGTTCCCAGACTACAGCAGCATTTTTGGTTATTATTTGACACCAAAAGGGAAGAGGCTGCTCAAATATTGGTTTTTTTTCTTTTTTGTATTTTTACCCCTAGAGCATGAATTAGCCATTGTCTTGCCAACAGAAAATAAAACACAATTCTTTTTTACAAGTAAAAACAAATTCAGTATATAATAAGATACCATTGCCTGGAGAATCCCATGGACAGATACCATTGTAGCCTGGCGGGCTACAATCTGTGAGGGTGCAGAGTCAGACATGACTGAAGCGACTTAGCACATGCCCCTCCTCAAAAGAGTGAAACAGGCCAGGGTGATGGAAGAGCAAGTCCAAAAACAGGCTTATGCGAGGAAAACTTGACATACGATAAATCTGGCATCATGAATCACTGTTAAAAGAAGAATTATTTCATACATGGTAAAATAAATTTGAATCTATTTCATAACTGAATAAGAAAATAAACTCTATGTGGAGTCAACACCTCAACGGGAAAGGTGAAAACATAGACCAATAGAAGAAAATATATGATAATATGCTGTGACCTTGAGGTGGGAAAAGATATCATAAAGAGAAAAATGGCTGGAGTTTACATTGCCATTAAAGACTGCTATTCAGTGAAGTATACCATCGACCAAGTTACCAGACAAGTAATACCCAGAAGAAGACATTTGCACTAACAAATGTTCAGGGGATCCAAAAAAAATAGTAAGAAAAATAGAAAGAGAAGACAACAGAAAAATGAGCAAAGTATAGGTCTATAAATAGGTAGTTCATAGAAAGGGACACTCTAACAGCTAACAAGTCTTTGAAATGTTGCTTAAATTCACAAAAAATATGAAGAACACAGAAAAAGAAAATAAGGTATCACTTTCCAGCAGGGGTCTCCAACCTCCAGGATTTAATGCCTGTTGATCTGAAGTAAATCTGATGTAATGATAATAGAAATAAAGTGAACAATAAATGTAATGCACTTGAATCATCCCCAAACCATCCCAGCCCTGCCCATGGAAAAACTGTCTTCCATGAAACCAGTCCCTGGTGCTAAAAAGATTGGGGCCCACTACTATACAGCTAATAAAGTTGCAAAAAATCAGAAGTCTCATAATACTAAGTGCTGGCAAGGATGTAGAGAAACAAGAAAGCTGATAAATGTGAAAACTAGCACAGTTATTTTAGAAGGCAGTTTGGTAGGACTTATTGAAATGAAGACTTCTTGGAGCCCAGGACCCAGCACTGCCACTGCGTGGGTACACACGCCCTGGAGGAACTCTCGCACCGAATGTCTATCACTGCCCTGATGGAGGCAGCAAAGTGCTAGCAGCTCTGGGTGTCCGTTAACAAGGGAAGAGAAGAGTAAATGGCAGTGGCTACAAATGACAAAACTGTGTGCAGTGGTAAGATGGAATGAAACAGATCTGCTTAAAGCAACAGGCTTCCCAGCTGGTGCTCATGGTAAAGAACCTCTCTGCCAATGCAGGAGACCCAAGAGGCTCAGGAGATCCCCTGGAGAAGGAAATGGCAACCCACTCCAGTATTCTTGCCTGGAGAATCCCATGGACAGAGGAGCTTGGCGGGCTATACAGTCCATGAGGTCGCAAAGAGTCAGACACGATTGAACCGACTTAGCACAGAACAGAGCAACAGGGATAGGCTTCCAAACTGGAGATGGGGTGTCATGTGGGGGAGAGGCTAGCTTCATAGCACAATACCATTTACATAAATTTTTGAAAGACACACAGGAACCCTACTTATGTTTCAAGGGTACATTTGTGGGTAATAAACTTCCGGAAGGTGAATTAGAAGGACATAACAGATGACAGTGGACACTGGGGTGTCATACCCCTCTTCAGGGCCAGCGCACCAGCCCCCAGCTGCTGGGATGTTAGTGCTGAGACTAAGGCTGCGCCCCGCAAGGGAACTGCTTCACCCAGGTTAGTCCCCTTCTAAGGGAAGCAATTCGTGGTTGGCTGAGGCACGGCTCACAAAGGACCCTTGGGAAAGCTCTCAAGGATCCTGCCAGCTCTCGAGCTTGCATGGCCTCAGCTGAATCCTCATTCGCAACCGTGATGGGAATCAGCTTCGCCTGCAGTCCTAAACCTAGCCGTTCGCACTTCCTCCTATGTGTCTCTCCTGAACAAACCTGTGCACAACTCTCATCTCAGAACCTTCTCCAGCAAGCCATCATCAAGGAACACATTCAGTAATCAAGAGTGGGAGCCCTAGGCATGGAGAAGAGAGCAGGCATGGAGACAGGGGAACAGAAGGAGGCAATGAGGATCCAGAAAGTCCACGAGAGGTCCCAGCAGACCAGCCCTGACGGCAGAACTCGGAATCAAGAACGTGACCAATGCCGTCAGGGGCAAAACGCACAAGATCAAAACCATCCACCTGCGGGCAGTTCACACACTGCCCCTTCCCGGTTTGCTTTACTCTGTCACTGAACACCTGCCTGTGGGCCAGTGGACTCAAAAGAGCCAGGCAGGTAACTTGGCAAGGTCTTATGTTTTCTTACCCTTGTCACCAGGAACATCCTTGAGAACTTGGAAGCCAGGGATCACCCTGCCTCCCTACCCTCACCTTGGCCTAAGCCTATCCTTGCTGCAAGGAGCTATGAGAGAGCTGCATCCTGTCCACAGGGGAAGGTGGGAGTCAGCGTGGTGCGCGTGTAAGAGTCAGACAGAGACTGTGTTTTCACCTTGGGCCTGGCACAGCCCCGATTCAACAGAAATAAAGAGCCTGTTTTTTCCATTCACTCTGTCACCAGATGGAGCAAGCTCTCTTCATGGAGCTTGTGAGGTGGGGAGGNCACGTGTGAGAGTCAGACAGAGACTGTGTTTTCACCTCGGGCCTGGCACAGCCCCGATTCAACAGAGATAAAGAGCCTGTTTTTTCTTTTCACTCTGTCACCAGATGGAGCAAGCTCTCTTCATGGAGCTTGTGAAGTGGGGAGGTTTTGGGGGGAGCGCCCCCGGCTGCCTCTGCGAAGGTGCCACCCTAACCGGGCTCCTGCTCTGCCTTCTGCTCCCCATCCCGCTGTCCTCTCTTCTCCTCTGACTCTCNCGCGTGTAAGAGTCAGACAGAGACTGTGTTTTCACCTTGGGCCTGGCACAGCCCCGATTCAACAGAAATAAAGAGCCTGTTTTTTCCATTCACTCTGTCACCAGATGGAGCAAGCTCTCTTCATGGAGCTTGTGAGGTGGGGAGGTTTTGGGGGGAGCGCTGCCTCTGCGAAGGTGCCGCCCTAACCGGGCTCCTGCTCTGCCTTCTGCTCCCCATCCCGCTGTCCTCTCTTCTCCTCTGACTCTCCTGCTTGATGCTTTTCTGGGTCAGGAACGAGGTCACTTCCTTGGGCTCTGACCCAGTCTCCTCTCCACCTGCCACCTCACCACCCCCCCAACCTCCCCCTGCCCAGGTGAGATCTCCAGAGTCTTTTGCCCTCTTCAGGGTCTCTGGGTTAACTTCATGCACTCAGACATGGAAGCAGATGAGACTAAGGAAAGAGGAAAACTCTTTAAGAGAAAAGCCAGAGCACCTGTCTGCACNCAAGGCTTTTAATGTGAGAACCCATAGGTCATCATTTGGGTCAAAAACTAGACCCAAATTACAGTTACAGGAGCAAGATTTCAGTTCTGTGTAGGAAAAGACTTTCTAACAAGCAGACCTATGCAGTGAGGGAATGGATGGCCCAGTGAGGAGTAAGTTCCTCCCCACGGAGATGCTCACTCCAGCAGAGGCCCCAAGACCAGACACTGCAGAGGACTCAAGCATCAAGCAGACAGCTGGTATGAAAAACCTGTAGACTCTTTTCTTGTGTTAAGGTTCTATAGTAAAACGGGGAAGCATTTTAAGGATGTTCAAGGGAGGGGTTAAATAATTAGAGCTGTGCTATAGAAAAATTCATCTGGCAGAAACCTATAGACTGGGTCAAAGAAGAANCTCCAGAGTCTTTTGCCCTCTTCAGGGTCTCTGGGTTAACTTCATGCACTCAGACATGGAAGCAGATGAGACTAAGGAAAGAGGAAAACTCTTTAAGAGAAAAGCCAGAGCACCTGTCTGCACATTGGAAAGTGTGATGTTTAGTTAAGCCACCCAGTGGCTGACCAGAGGCTGAGTTCTCGCGCCTCATTAAAACAACAGCAACACCAGAAGACCATGTTAGAAGGCATATGAGTGAATTATAATACGAGCTCGCCTACTCACCCTTTTAGTAAAATGCATTGCACTCCTGCAGTATGTATAGCATATGTTTGGAAGGCAGGGGCGTCCTGAAGGAATAAGATACCATCCTTCATGTCCGGGAGCTTACAATATGATAAGAAGGTAAGGCTTGCACACAAATATCTATGATGTAAAGTGCAACGAGGTAAGGCCACTGAGAAAGTACCCCCGCATGCTCCAAGTGTTCAGAGTGGGGAACCTCACATTAGAAATGAGAAGCCAAGGTTTCCTGAGCCATATAACTTTTGGAGATGAACTGCAATTGATGGAGAGAATTTGTTGTTAAAATAATTTTCAAATTAACTTGGATGCATCTGCAAAATAAATTGGATAGCATTTTTTAGTTTATTATTTGACTGTGCTGGGTCATAGCTCAGTTGCAGCATGCAAACCCTTAACTGCAGCATGTGGGACCTAGTTCCTTGACCAGGGAATGAACCTGGGTCCCCTGCATTGGGACCGTGGAGTCTTAGCCACGGGACCACCATGGAAGTCCATTGAATATCATTGTTTAAAAGATGATCCACAACAATTCTACTTGTTTTTTAAGAGTTATAGAGGGTAAGAAGTCAATATTCCCTTCTCATCCACCCCATTCCATCCCCCAGATTAACTATTTTAGCAATTTGGTGTGTATCAGCCCTCATCTTTAAGAGGAAATGATTTTCACAGAAAGAGTAGGAAAAGGGTGTCACAGGTAAAGAATGAGAGTAAGAGAAAAGGCAAGTCATCTGTCTGGAGTGCTCAGCAAAAGCAGAAGAAGAAGAGAGAGGACAGGGTGAGGGGAGATGGACTCTTGCCACAGAGGTTCCCCTGTTTGGAATTCTGGACGTTATTCAGTAGGCAATGTTAGATAAGAAATGGTAAAAAGGAATTAGGAATTTTTAACTAAAAGAGACGATCTTAGGAGGCTCATGGCAGCAGCAATAACTCAGTTATATAAAGTGCTCTCATGGGGAAGACAGACAAGGCTTTTAATGTGAGAACCCATAGGTCATCATTTGGGTCAAAAACTAGACCCAAATTACAGTTACAGGAGCAAGATTTCAGTTCTGTGTAGGAAAAGACTTTCTAACAAGCAGACCTATGCAGTGAGGGAATGGATGGCCCAGTGAGGAGTAAGTTCCTCCCCACGGAGATGCTCACTCCAGCAGAGGCCCCAAGACCAGACACTGCAGAGGACTCAAGCATCAAGCAGACAGCTGGTATGAAAAACCTGTAGACTCTTTTCTTGTGTTAAGGTTCTATAGTAAAACGGGGAAGCATTTTAAGGATGTTCAAGGGAGGGGTTAAATAATTAGAGCTGTGCTATAGAAAAATTCATCTGGCAGAAACCTATAGACTGGGTCAAAGAAGATACCACCTTAAAACATGAGCATGAGGCTGAGGGAACAGCTCAGTCAAAAGCAATCAGGACTCTGGTTAAACATGGTGAATTAGACATCTTTGTTTATCTATTAGCCTCAAAAAAAATCCAACTAAAATGACAGTAAATAGAGACTTCCCTGCCAGCTCAGAGGTTAAGACTCTGCACTTCCAAGGCAGGGCACGCAGGTTTAATCCCTGATCCCATATGCCATGCAGCATGGCCACCCCCACCCCCATTTGTAAAATTGTTTCCATTTCTCATTCTATTCGAATGACCTCCCAATTCTGGAATGTGTGTGTCCTAGCAAGGCATTTCTTTTGACAGCTCTGCACCAATATGTCTTCTTACCTAAATACACAGGATGCAGTCTTGATTTCAACAATCCAAATCCTTGATGCTAAGGGCTAGGAAAGTGGCTACGTTTTCCTTAGAAAGAAATCAAGTATTTTATATATGACCTCTGAGAATAACAACTTTAAATGAGATCAGCCACCTAACCCGTTAGAAATTCTGCGAAAGGCCAGTCTGCTTTATGAACCAATGTGTTAGCCATGCTCCTCTTTCTGTGATTACAGAGAGACTTAATACCCCTGAGCATTATTCTTTCTATCTGTAAAGCCCTTTTTGACTACTGGTCCTTGATTATAAGCTCTGTACAGCCTAGATTTGGATTATCAACCTCCTAGGGTTGTGTTTATGAGGGCTTTGTGGAAGGACCGCTAAGTTTCTACCTTCTATTTGCATTAGCCAGAGGAGAACTCAGGGAAACCTAATGACAGGCTTATGATGAAGGCTGTTATGAGAAATGCCCAAGAAACAGATGGGCATTTGAAGAGACTGGACATTTTGAAGCATCATTAACCCACCCTCAGCCTGTTTAACTTTTGACCCAGCTCTGGCACCTGACTGCAAGAGGGCCATAGGCGTGAGACAACCCCCACCCTCCCACCTGGGTGGGAGCTTATAGAGGCAAGGCGGCTGCTATAGGAAACAAAGAAGCAGACAGCTTCCCTGAAGGACAATGAGATGAGGAGCAGCTATGAGGGTCCAAGGGACCAGGATGCCTGGCAGAGAAGAAGTGCATCCTTGCCCCAGCTCCATCATTCCTCTCCCAGCCTCTGCCAGCTCTGCCTCTCGGGTCCAGGGGCTCACATGGTCCAGCTCCCTCCCTTCTCTTTCAGTTCCTCTCCTGGTTCCTTTCTCTGTCCCCTGCTCTCCCAGTGGCCTTATGCTGTGCTCTATCCTAGCTGCCCTCAACAGCATTCAGTCTACATCCTCCAAGTCACGTGTTTTCCTTGTACACTCATTGCCAGAAAGTCTTGATTACATACTGACGTAGAAGAAAGACTCCAGTCTCCAGGAAGACTGGAGAATGTCTTTATTTCTATTTAATTACTAAATTATTTCAGTTTTCGTTTTCTTGATCCTGATTCTGGTTCTTGCTTAAGTATTAATTGGTAATGCTTGTTCTTCAAATTGGGGCTTCCCTGGTAGGTCAGCTGGTAAAGAATCCACCTGCAATGCAGGAGACCCCAGTTCGATTCCTGGGTGGGGAAGATCCCCTGGAGAAGGGATAGGTTACCCACTCCAGAATTCTTGGGCTTCCCTGGTGGTTCAGACAGTAAAGAATCTGCCCACAGTGCAGGAAACCTGAGTTCAATCCCTAGGTTGGGAAGATCACCTTGAGGAAGGTATAACCACCTACTCCAGTGTTCATGCCTGAAGAATTCCATGGACAGAGGAGTCTAGCGGGTTCTAGTCCATGGGGTTGCAGAGTCAGACATGACTAAGGATATGCACACGCTCTTCAAATCACTTTTCGTATCTCCCTAGCAACTCACATTTGATGATTCCCACCATTCTAGAGCTAGGATAGAATCAAGGTTCTAAAGATGAGGAACTTCTGTTGACCCTCACTAGCCACAGATATTTGGGATTTGGAGATTACAGCATGAGGGAGCGGGCTATCTCCTTCAGGGCAGGTGTCCTGCTGGATCCAGCCCTATGTCCCTTACAATTAGAACAGCCTTGCTTCGTCTAACTGAAATGTATCACGTTGTTGTGCCTGCCATCCCATGAGGAATTTCATCACAGCACCTACCCCTCTGGGAAGTCTCTCACAGCCCTTCAAAGCAGCCACCATCCGATCTTCTCAAGCTGCAGGGGGAGGATCTGGGAGAGGGAGGAAGCATCCATCTGTTCTGATGGATGAAGATGCTGACATCAAGGGGGAGACGGCACTTCATCAGAGTCGTGTACCTGAGGGCAAAGGCCAAGCACAGAGCCTAGGACCCTGACCCCCAGTCCTGTGTGCCTCTGCTGAGCTGCTCTCCACCCCCTTCCTGAGCCTCCACGCTGACCCTTGGGCCTTACCAGTCTCGATGGCTTGTCTCTAAGCTACGCCCTCTGGGATCTCCGGCAGTGAGGTTTAGTGTTAGTCAGGTGGCTCCGTTTGCCTTTGATTCTAATCATGAACCCTGCCAGGGTCTCTCTTTTAACCAAGAGGCCTGCTTTCCTCTGCATCTCTTATTGGCTGATTTCTGAGAAGGACAGAATTGTATGTGTCATTAGCAGCTTATATCTTCTTTTTCAAACTTTTAACTTTTTATCTTGTGTTGGGGTTTAGCTGATTAACAATGTTGTGATAGTTTCAGCTGCACAGAGAAGGGAGTGAGCCATACATATGCATGTATCCCTTCTCCCCCAGACTCCTCTCCCACCCAGGCTGCCACATAACACAGAGCAGAATTCTCTGTGCTCCACATAAGTCCTTGTTGGTTATCCATTTTGAATATAGCAGTGTGTACATGACCTTCCCAAACTCCCTTACTATCCCTTCCCGACCCCAACAACCATAAGTTCATTTTCTAAGTCAGAAGCAGCTCCTGTCAGGATGATCAAAACTACTGGGAGCTGAAGAAAGATGATCCAGCCAGGGCTCCTCTGGGGTAGAAGACAGAGTCTCCCAAGTGCCTCTATATCCCTTCTTTAAAAATTATATGGACTTTGAAGTGAGTGATCTGTTTAGACCCTTGGACCAATTAGGCAATGAGAGCAAGAGTATCTGCAGCTCTTTGTTTCTTTGATGAGCTCCACAAGGAAAAGGAAGTAGGCGTCTTTGTGACCCACTGTTCCCATGACCTGGAGAAGATGAGTCACTCACCCGACTATCACTCTAGTCTTCTTGGGACACTCTGATCTAAAGGACCTGGAACTAAGAATGCACGTGGGAGGTGCCCAATAAATACTTGTTGAATGAATGAAAAAATAATGTCCTACAGTGTCTCTTCAGTATTTAGATTACCCTCACTCTGGACTTCCCACGTGGCCCTAGTAGTAAAGAATCTGCCTGCCGATGCAGGTGAAGCAAGAGACACGGGTTCGATCCCTGGGTCAGGAAGATCCCCTGGAGGACAAAATGGTAACCCCCTCTAGTACTCTTGCCTGGGAAATCCCATGAACAGAGAGGAACCTGGTGGGCTACAATCCACAGAGTTGCAACGAGTCAGACAGGACTGACCATTTATGCACGCACACAAACACTGGACTAGAGGTTAAAAGAGGAAAGAAATTAGAAACAGTTTGGCACTGAGGCAGAGGAAAGCTGTGTCTAAGCATGAGATAGACATCACAGCCTTTCTTAATGCCCCAGGTTCTCCACGTGCAGCGACTTGGGAGATAATATTGGCAGACAGAAGAGAATGAAAACTTATTTCCAAGATTCCCCAAACCACCGTAAGTGTTCCATCTCCATGATCCAGACATCTAGGCCTATTTTTGACCAAAGGAAAGAGACCAAAAATTTGGAAACCCAAATTTTTGCAGAACTGAAAAATGTGCCGTTTCACAGCTTTAGCTAAACAATGCCAGCTTGATTATCAAATATTAGAATTGGGAGAAACAAGCATTGATGCAAGTAAAAGAATATTCTGCTGCTGATTTAAAGACAAGTGAATCGCTAAATATTTTTATTAGCAGCAAATTTGCTGCTTGCTGGAACTAATTTCACGCCCTGTAGATATGGTGCTTAAGTTGGAAATGGCGTTAAATTGCTCTCTCCTTGAGGCGGGAAAGGCTTCTGGTGGCAACAACCGCTAGATGGCACAGACCAGGTCGCTCCTCTAAGACAGACAGCTTTGGAGCCAATCACAGGGGAGTCCACAGGAAGTTCCACCTTAGGTGTCTCCTTCCCAAGAAATGTTTGTGTCTCAAATAGCCAAAACTTTAAAAAAGGAAGTTTTCTAGAAAGTGTTGTAGAGAGGAAGCCAATTCTGACTCCATGTTGGAATATTCCTTTGACTTGCTTTTCATTGCTTTTGTTATTATAATCATACTTAGTAGCTTATCTCAGAGAATCGTGCCCCTCTGCCTATTAAACTAAAATGCCTTTGTTCAGAATCCTGTCCCCGCCTCAGACGGCAGGAAGGAAGAAATTAACATATCCCCTGCCTGAGGCTTACCATTCTAGGAGATGTTTGCAAAATTAATGGCCTTTTTACTTTGCTTCCTCACCTCCCACCATCTCTGATCTAAAAAAGAACCTGGCATCCAGACCCCATAAGATGGTTATTTTGAGGTGCTAGCCTGCCATCTTCTCTGTCAGCTGCTTTCTGAATAAAGTCTCTTCCTTGCCTCAACAGCTCATCTCTTGGATTCACTGGCCTATGGTGTGGTGAGCAGAGGAAGCTTGGACTCGGTAACAAAAGGACCATTCCTCCTAAGGTTCTTGTCTTTTCCACCTCAACCTTTTCTCTAAACTCACAGAACATTTTTAGTTGGTGCCTCCTGTTGTCACTGAGTTGTAACTTAACAGGGTTTCTTGCGTGTCAGTCTTGTCACTTCAGCTGAACCAGACAGCTCCGAGAAAGGAACGATCACATTCTACAGACAGAACTGGAACCAAAGTGAACCCATGGGTCCAACTTGCAGGTTAGGGAGCTAGGAACGAACTGAGGCAAAGATGGTAGTGCAAAGGGTGAGCCCAGGTCAGACCAAGGCGGAACAGAAATCGCAGAGGTCACGGCTGCTCCGGGGAAGTGGAAGCACGTGAACAACAGGAGAGGAGGCCGGGCCAGCTCGGAGGGTCAAGGAATTGCTGTGGCTCAGAGACCAGAGCCAGAGGATACATGAGAGGATACACAACCAGAGCAAGTTGTGTGTGAGCTAACAGAGCAGAAGAATACGGAACGCCAGAGCCTAAGGAAAACAGCAGGGAGGGGCAAGAGGCCCAAAGGTCAAAGCAGCAACGAGGGGAGGAGGAGCAGACACACGGAAGGGAGGGAAGGGAGAGGGGCGCACTGGGAGTTTGGGGTTGGTAGACACAAGCTATGACGAATGGATCAACAACAAGGTCCTACTGTAGTTGGTTGTTCAGTCATGCCCGACTCTTTGGGATCCATGGACTGTAGCCTTGCCAGGCTCCCCTGTCCATGGGCTTCTCCAGGCAAGAACACTGGAGTGAGTAGCCTTTCCCTTCTGCAGGGAATCTTCTCGATCCAGAGATGGAACCTGGGTCTCCTTCATTGCAGGCAGATGCTTTACCATCTGAGCCACAGGAAACTATTCTCAATAGCCTGTGATGGACCATGGTGGGAAAAAAAAGTTTTTAAGAATGTACATATGTATATAGCTGAGTCACTTTGCTGTACAGCAGAGATAGGCATAACATTGTAAGTCAACTGTACTTCAATTTAAAACATTTAAATTAAACACACGCACACACAGTTTGAGGTGCTCATTAAACAGATCCTTAATAATTGGTTAATACCAGCACAACACGAGCTCACTAAGAGTAAGTGTTGCCAAACTGAACTCATTTCCTATACAGTAGAGTTAATGACCTTGATACATCAGATCATGTTGCTCAGAGACTTCTGATATAGCTAAAACTCTTCACCTACAAGATAAAGCCTGAATTTGTTAATCTGGCGTTCAAGACTCTTCACACTCTGTCTCATTTCCTGCCACTCATATCCCTGAACCTGCACTCCACCTCTATTAGAAGGCCTGCTGTTTCTGAACCAGAGACATTCACTCTCCCATATTCTGTTTCTTCAGTCTGGAATATCTTTCCATATTCATTCTCCACTTAGGTTAAAATGTCATTTCTCATGTGAAGACCTTCTTTTTCCTTTTTCCCCTTGTGAAGAAATAATCTACTTTTTCTCTGGGTTCTCTGTATATTTTATCCTGCTAATATATAAAATGATATGATGTATGTGGGACTTCCCAGGTGGCATCAGTGATAAAGAATCCACCTGCGAATGCAGGAGATGTAAGAGACTTGAGGTTCAATCCCTGAGTCAGGAAGATCTCCTGGAGGAGGAAATGGCAACCAACCTACTCTAGTATCCTTGCCTGGGAAATCCTATGGGCAGAGGAGCCTGGAAAGCTACAGTCCATGGGGCCACAGAGTCATATATGACTGAAGCAACTTAGCACACACGCATATGATGTACATGGCATAGTAGCTATTACAGAAAAAAACATTAAAAAAAATATCTCTAATACAAATTTGAGGTAACACATATTTAATTATAGGGCTTCCCTAGTGGCTCAGTGGTAAAGAATCTGTCTGCCAAGCAGGAAACACAGGTTCAATCCCTAAGTCAGGAAGATCCCCTGGAGAAGGAAATGGTGACTCACTCCTATATTCTTGCCTGGGAAATCCCATGGACAGAGGATCCTGGTGGACTACAGTCCATGGGGTTGCAAAAGAGTTGGACATGACTTAGCAACTAAAAAACAACAAATATTTAATTATACACATATTGATTTGGATGAACGTCACCTCCATGAGCTTTTTAAGACATGAGTGATGTCATGATCATTTTTGTGTTCTCAGTACCTACCACAGAACCTAGTAGATTGGAGGTCAACAATAAAAATTGATTGATTTGAATGGAAGGAAATGCCAAATACAGTGTATCAAGTTATCACATGAATAATGTAAAATGGGTCACTGGGCAAAACTGAAGCTGTCTGAGCACAGATCCAGACTGGAAGGAGGTCTCCAATGATACTAAATTCTGCCCTAGACAGAATTTTTATTAGTGACCTGGATTAAAACATGTAACAAATGTTTATCAAATGTGCAGAGAGGCCAACTAATATCGTAGGAAAAGAAAACTGAAGGCTTAAAAAATGAATTTAGGTACTTCCCTGGTGCTCCAGTGGTGGAGAATCTGCCTGCCAATGCAGGGGGCACAGGTTCAACCCCTGGTCTGGGAACTAAGATCCCACCTGCCTCAGGGCAACTAAGCCCCTGTACCACAACTACTGAAGCCTGAACACGCTGAAGCCCGCGCTCTGCTACAAGAGAGGTCTCTGCAATGAGAAGCCTGCACACAGCAACTACAGGGTGGTCCCCATTCACTGCAACTAGAGAAAGCCTGTGCACAGTGATAAATAAACAAAATACTTTAAAAATGAATCTAGTAGGCTGGCATCTAGTAGTCTAAAAAACTAACAAAGTAACATTTAAATAAATGTATAGTTCTATACTTAGATTTCAGAAATAAATCACACATACTGAGTATGGTGGAGAATTTACTTGGCAGTAATTAAGGTGCAGAAGAGTTAGAAGCTTTGGTTAATCAAAAGCTTTAAACGCAAACAGTGAGATGTGGCCAGTAACAGACTAAGGCCACGAGAGTCCCTGATGGTCCCAGTGCATCCAGCTCAAAAGAAGCTGCAATCTCGTTGTCATACTCCACGCCTTTAGGGTTTATTTGAAGTATTATGAGCAATTCTAGTGCCAGATTCCGAAAGGTGCTTTAATAAACCACAGTTCATCTAAATAGGTGTGACCGGGAGGGTAAGGGAGTCCAGAATCGATGAAATAAACAAAGAACGAGGGAGCTCTGTGTGTACTTAACTTGGAAAACTGAAAAGGGAAGAAAGGTTTCATTGTATCTTCAAATATTTTTCAAGTGGCCTTTTATGTGTTGCTACAAATGGCAAAGCTTAAACAGAATGAGTAAGAAATATGAGGATGCAGTTTGACCCAATTTAAGAACTTTTTCAGGTTTATAGCCATCCAACAATGAAGTGGGCAGCTCTGGGAGGTTGAGAGCTCCTTAATCCTGAATATATTCAAGCAGAGACCGAGAACCAGATAAATATCTATAAGAGATTTATGAAGAGTATAAATATATATGTACACATATATATACACACAGGCTTCCCAGGTGGCTCAGTGGTAAAGAATCCACCTGCCAATGCAGGAGATGCAAGTTTGATCCCTGGGTTGGGCAGATCCCCTGGAGGAGGGTATGGCAATCCACTCCTAATATTCTTGCCTAGAGAATCCCATGGACAGAGGAGCCTGGCGAGCTACAGTCCATGGGGTCACAAAGAGTCAGACACGATTGAAGAGACTTAGCAGGCACGTGTGCACACACACCCTCTTACACTATTCAGAAAACAGAGGTGTAAAAATAAAGCCTAAGGTCACATAAACCAGCTACTCCCCATTGATCAGAACTCTAGTTTTTCAAGCAATGATGAGCATAATCAACTTTCAATTCCCTGTCACCAGCCTTTTCCTCTTTTTCAGAATTAGACCCTAGAACATCTTCCCAGCACAAGAAATCTTTCCGACTATCAAATAAGCCAAGTGAATACAGTCTTCTCACGGTTGAGGACCCTAAAACATTTCATTTGATACTTAATGGTAAAGCTGACCAAGTTCTTCCTTATTTGGGTGAAACAGCTTCTTGCAGAGAATAGACAAAATGCCTGACTCCCAGCTGTTGAGCCAACAGATTGAAATTTTTCTGAAGAACACTCTGGCTTGTAAGAACTGGCAAACAAAAATCAGAAATCAACAGCATGTTGTTTGTCTCTTCTATGTCTGAGTCCCATCAAAGAGGATTTCTTCCCCCCTCTCCAAACCCAGGAAGACAGGGCTTTTACAAGACACAATGCTGCAATAATTCTGAAGCAAGCCGCCCAGGTTTGCTTTCCGTTCCATTGTCTTATCTTGTCAGTTCCCTCATCTCCCAGAATCCGGGCTTAATAATTTACAGCGGAAAGACATTTAATAAATAAACGGCCAGATTGGAGCTGTCAGCTCCGCACAATGGGGCTGTTTGCATCTTCCGCTCGCTCGGCATCAGCACCCGCTCTCCCCGTTCGGTTCAGCTGAAAAAATTCCCTTTGCTATTTTCATAAAATTAGTTCCTCTGCAGTTTCTATTAATCAGAACACTCTTTGGAGAAAATTACACTGGCATTTCATCACCCTCTGAGTTCAACCGTTATGTGAATCTGATGAATTTTTAGTACCTTTATAAGTGACAGAAGAGGTAAAACACAGACACACACAAAACTTGGGTGGGCTGATGTAAGTGAGCAAAGAGCTCTTCCCTCATACCATCTAAGGTCTTACAAACCTGAGAACCTAGATCAAGTCTCCCAAACCATGCATCTGAGCAGCTTTCTCCCCAGAACACATTCCCCTTATATATATCTAAAATTCCAAATCTTCCTGGGGTTATGAACTCTTAAACATCTTATGAAAGCTAAGGACAGTACTGCCTAGAAAAGCCCACATATGCACATATACACTAACCCTCACCCTTTGATGGGTTTGTGGACACCTACTGCCCCTATCCACACATATGGTCCATCCATGGACTCCAGGGCAAAAACTGTGTCCTATGCCTTTTTAGCTGTCTTCATCTCCCTTAAGAACCTAGACTCAAATAGAAAGTCAGCCATCTCGGAATTCCTTTGTTGAAAGAGAAAGTTTGTTTTTAAAAAAAAAAAAAACACATAAAAGTGAGAAAGTTTTTCATGATGGCCATAAACTTTTTGAGAAACGAGAAACATGGAGCACAGAAGACAGCTCGTACTGGCTGAAATAGTGAAAGTCCAGTCATCCATGAATTGGTTGTGGTGCACTTTATTTCTTTGATGAGACAAGAGAAAATTAGGAAGGCTTTTGAACGCTCCTTGTCTCCAGACTATAGAACATCACTCCCATCCTAAGATAAGCATCATATGAGAAAAGACACAACACAAATGAAAAAAGCAAAAACGTAGACCAATGAAACCACAGTTCTCTTAATAATACTGGTTCTGTCCACCGACTGTGTTTTAGGAAGAAGCAACTTACCTTTATCGACGTAAGACTTTGAAAGTCTGTTTCAGTTCAACATTCCATGGAAAGGGATCCATTAGAGATCTGTAAGATAGTACGAATCAAAACTTTTCCTAAGGGCCCAATAGTAAATATTTTAGTCTTGTGGGCTTAACAGCCTCTGCATACTCAACTCCTTTGCTGTAAATGAAAACAGCAATGGACCACATGTAAATGTAAGAGCATGTCTGTGCTCCAATAATACTTTACTAACGGACACTGAGATTTGAATTTCAAAATTTTCACATTTTTGTTCTTTTGATTTTTTCCCCCCAAACATTAAAAAATGTAAAAATCATTCTTAGCTTGCAGGTCATAGAAAAAACAGACGGCAAGAAAGTTTAGACCTACAGGCCATAGTTTGCTGACTCCTGATCTATGGCAATAAGTAAATATTATGATCTGAAAAATCACACTGGTGATTCAGGGTAATGTTGGAAGGCCAGTAACTCAGGTTCAACGACTGACAGTAGTACTGGAAAGCTTTTTGTTTTTTTCTAACCCAGTGTCCCAACTAGCAGAATAGAATAATGGTAACTTTTGAATCTCAGTGAATAATCAACAATTATTGAAGTTTGGGGTACATTTTCAGACCTATGGAAATGCAAAAATTATCACAACACATGAGAAAATATATACAAGAAATGTAAGGCTGCCTGGCAGGAAAAGTTTTGATAACTGTAATATGAAAAAGAAAAATTTATGTCTTGTCTTAAAATCATTCCTTATACTTACCCTAAAGAACCCTTTTTGCTGCCCTATTTCTCTATCAGGTAGCATAATGAATGATTTTACACATTTGAGAGAGAGGAAATTAGGCACTGATTATTGTTCTTGCTTGGACTTTTTTGTTCAAGAGAAAAGAACATTGTAATTAAACAAATTATATGCATACATATATGGCATCTATGTATACTCTACAAGGTAAGCGACAGATATATAGCAGAGCTGTGGAGTACTATATGACACCTGATATACAAGACGATTTTTAAAAAGAGAAAGATTGGATGGTCAAGTAATCACTCTTCTTTAGAGTGAACTTCAATTAAAAGATGGCAAAAGATGGAATGCTATGGTGATAGCACCTCTCTCAATTTCAATGAGAGGTTAGGATGTGAACATTTAATAAAACAACTACTACGTGCTCCCAGTGAAGAAGGGAGATAGAGATGGGTTTGGGGGAAGAATCCCTTCTTACAAGAGAGAAAACCTAAAAGATTCTTTCCATCCAGGAAGATGTAAGAAGTTGGGTGTGCCTCATCACTCATGCCCTATTCTTAATTTACAATTTAACTAAAGTCAGTTGGTCACTAGAAGTGTAAGGAGGTTAACATTCCCAGTCTCAAGCTTTTGAACACTTTCCCCCAAAATATTAAGAGCCCAGACCTGTCCTCTACAGCTGGTATTCACAATGTTATTGTCCATTATTTGTCTCCACTCTCGCTGAGGCCTGTCTCCACCTTATTCCCCAGATACTCTGCCCTCAATCTTGACTTGGCCTCTTTGCTGAAACTATTTTCTCTCCTTGGATCCCCTTCCATCCTTGTTCCATGTTCCCCATTCCTACCTATATGCTAGGGCCCAGCATTAGTTCTAGCTGTACTGTGAAGACCCACACGAACTCCAGCCAAAGCAATATTTCTCCCAAGTAATACAAGTCAGGAGGCCACAGCCTCTAGGATTTAATGCCTGAGATCAGAGATTGAGCTGATGCAATACTAATAGAAATAAAATGCACAATAAATGTAATGTGCTTGAATCATCTCAAAACTATCCCCAGTCACTGCCGTCCCCAGTCCATGGAAATATTGTCTTCCACAAAACCAGTCCCTGGTACCACAAAGTTGAGGACTGCTGAAACAACCAAAGGAGTGCTCTCAAAGCTGCAAAGCTCCTGCAGATATGTAATATTACTATTACTATTAGTATAGTAGTATTACTATCTTTTGGAGAAATTAACTATAAATAAAGTTTGGCATTTCTCATATCTTGCTTTAGAGTGTTTCCTAATTGTTTCATACACAGTTGATATTAACAAACCACAAGGTATTAAGGCAGGAGTCACACATCTTATTTCTTTTGTATCCTCAAAGTCTCTAGTGCTTAGCTACAGTTAACAAACAATTCCAAGGAAATAATGGCTTTCTTAATCACAGAACTCCTCATTGGGCCAAGTAAACATATGTTGTTAAACACAAAAGAAATCATCAATCAGTACACATGACTGCGAATGAAACCTTGAGAGTAGAATAAATGTGAGATGTACTTTCAATGGAATTCAACTATCTTCTTCCATTTCACTTATAGAGTTGTGGTTGGGGAGCTGAACCCCCTAAATCAGAGATTGAATAGTTTGCTTCAAGATGCTTCAGCATTTTGTGTAAGGTCAAAGGTTCGAATAGGGCTGCTGCTGCTGCTGCTAAGTCCTATTTGGTCCTATGTTTTTTTTGTCTGTCCACCCTTCCTAATTCAGCAGTGGAACATGCATTGTCTTATTTCCTTTGGTTGGCCTGATTTACAGATCTTTTAGTCTATAGACTATAACCTCAGGATGAAATCATGAAAAGTTTTAGTTTGCAGTTAGGCAAGAGCAGTTTGCTAAAAGCATGGACCATCTCCATTCCCAAATGCCCAGAGGCATAGCTACAGATTTACTTGATTTGACCCTGACTCCTCTTTCCTGGGGCTTCCCTGGTGGTGCAGAGGTTAAAGAATCTACCTGCAATGTGGGAGACCTGGGTTTGATCCCTGGGTCGGGAAGATCCCCTGGAGAAGGAAATGGCAACCCACTTCAGTATTCTTGCCTGGAGAATCCTATGGACGGAGGAACTTGGTGAGCCACAGTCCATGGGTCGCAAAGAGACGGACACGACTGAGCGACTTCACTTTCCTCTTTCCTAGTCTGCTCATGAGTAGTAGGACGATCCTTGCCATAGTGTAAGTCTTAAGGCTAACATTAGAATACTGCTAGATACAATAAAGCGAGATGAGGACAAATGAAAACGTAACGTTATAACAGAATCAGTGTTTTAGGGACTCGGTTTTCAACAAGATGGTTCTCAGGGATCCTTAGTGACTGGGTCTGACGCACTCTCTGAGGCCTAATTTGACTTGATCCCAAGTCCTTTGGTCCACGGAGCCAGTAGGACTTGAACTGTGATATCCACTAGACTCCGAAACAGGCGCTAAGGGGTTGCCTGGACTCTGGGCCTCACACCGGCTGTGCTGTCTCCATGGTAACAGCGCGGAAGGCGTTATAAGCAGTTCTCTTCCGCCCAACAACCCGCCCTCCGGCGGGACTGACCAATGGTCCTGTGGGTTACCTAAGAGATGGTGTGATTGACAACGGGGTGGGGCGAGCGCGGGGAGCCAGGACGACTTCTATTCAATCGAACTTGAGGCCTGTCCCAGGACCCGCAGCCATCGACCAATTAGAGTGCGTAACGGAGGGCGACGTGCCCACCCACCACGCTCCGCGTTACCTGGAACCGCTGCAGCGTAAGCAAATGAGGGGAAATTCGGGAGTTAAAAGAGTGGCGCTGATTAGCTAATCCAGAATCTCCTAGATGAAAGCCCACTTGTGATTCGTCCTGAGTAGACCCCCCCCCCAAGCCCCCCTGTGGGCTGAAGCTGTCTGGGCTGAGAGGCGTGAGTATGGGACCTGGGAGATACGAAGCCAGGTGAGCGGGGTGGAGGTGAGGAAAATAGGGGCAGCTGAAGAGAGGAGAGAGAATGGTAGGGGGTTGTGGCTGACGGGGGGCTGGAATAAGGCTGGGAGCGATGGCGGGGCAGGGACCTCTCAGACTAGCGTCACCGCTAATCTCCACCCGAGGTCCGGCGGCCAGTAGATGCTGAAATGGGGGAAATCTNGTGATGACCCAGAGGGGTGGGACGGGGGTGGGGTGGGAGGGAGGCCCAAGAGGGAGGGGATATCTGTGTACATACAGGCTGATTCACTTCACTGCACAGCGGAATCTAACACATCATAAAGTAATTATACTCCAATAAAAAAATAAGGAGGCTGGCCTGAACTGTTTAATACAGGTGGCCCGATGTAATCACAGGGCTCTTCAGAAGAGGTTGAGGGAGGCGGGAGAGAGGGTCAGAGACACAGAGACGTGAGGATGGAGGCATACACAGAGAGATGCTATTTTGCTGTCTCTGAAGAGGGAGCAAGGGGTCCACAAGCCCAAGGGTGGGCCCTGGAAGCAAAAAACGCAAGGAAACATTTCTCCCCAGAACCTCCAGAAAGGAAGTCAGCCTGGCCAACCCCTTGATTTTAGCCCAAGGAGGCTGATTTGGGGATTTTAGCCCGTGGGACTCTAAGACAGTAAATGAGTGTTGTAAGCCACTGATCTGGCAGTAATTTGTTACAGNACTCTGGGTCCGTCCTTGTCTCTACAAACGCCTCAACTTTGTTCCTTTTTAGGGGTAATAATATTCCATTGTATTTATGTTTTGGGGGGAAGTAGAGAGTGGACAAATTGGGAGGTTGGGACTGACATACATACACCACCATGTGTACAGCGGACAGCTAGTGGGAGGCCGCTCTGGAGCACAGGGAGTTTCGGTGCTCTGTGATGACCCAGAGGGGTGGGACGGGGGTGGGGTGGGAGGGAGGCCCAAGAGGGAGGGGATATCTGTGTACATACAGGCTGATTCACTTCACTGCACAGCGGAATCTAACACATCATAAAGTAATTATACTCCAATAAAAAAATAAGGAGGCTGGCCTGAACTGTTTAATACAGGTGGCCCGATGTAATCACAGGGCTCTTCAGAAGAGGTTGAGGGAGGCGGGAGAGAGGGTCAGAGACACAGAGACGTGAGGATGGAGGCATACACAGAGAGATGCTATTTTGCTGTCTCTGAAGAGGGAGCAAGGGGTCCACAAGCCCAAGGGTGGGCCCTGGAAGCAAAAAAGGCAAGGAAACATTTCTCCCCAGAACCTCCAGAAAGGAAGTCAGCCTGGCCAACCCCTTGATTTTAGCCCAAGGAGGCTGATTTGGGGATTTTAGCCCGTGGGACTCTAAGACAGTAAATGAGTGTTGTAAGCCACTGATCTGGCAGTAATTTGTTACAGCAGCAGTGGGGAACTAATACAGCAGAGACGCACAAAGCACCTGTCAAGCCCAAGCTCTGCTGTGATCACTGAGATCCAAGGACACCAGGGGAGAGGGCTGCTCTGGAGATTACCCCAACAGCCAGCTTACAACAAAGGTCAGTTGGATGAAACGGCTCTGACATGACTTTGGCCTTGGCTCCAGGACTGAACACGTCTCTCGAGGGCTACATGTTTGCTTGTCCGACATGGTTCACTTTTTAATTAGCCAATTAGCAGGCCTTGGGTGCGGAAGGCCCAGGCCATGTATTATTGATACAGTATTGAGCTGGGCCGCTTACAGGGGCTGGGACTCCAAACCTGAGAATGAGAACTCCAATCTCTGCTGGCCACACTGATGAACAGATTTTGCCCAAAAGGCTGATCTGCTCTCCTGGTCTGAAACAGGGTCTGAAACTCACATGACAGAGGAAAGAGGGAAGAGGGATTGATTTCAAGACAGGGTTTGCTCTGGGCCCTTCTTCCAATGTTCACATCCCCAGTGATTCAGAAAAACCCAGACTTCATCGCTTTCCCCATTTAAGACAGGAACACTGGTCACCGTCCTGGCATGGCCAGAGTGGCTGTCAGACGCTGACCAAAAAACCCAGCAGGTATGAAAACAGCACCTTAGTTTTGTGTGGCTAAGTATTATTTCCCTTGGAATTTTTAGAATGAATTTCTTCCCTTTTGCCAAGGTCAGTCCTACACAGTGCTAGAAAGGGGTGCAGAGTCTAGTTCAGAAGTTATAATATAGTTTCGTGTACCATTGTCTGGTGTCAAAACACTTAGTTGCCTTTAAACTCTCGGTGATGGCCCCTGATACTCTGCTGGGTCCTCAGTATGAAGGTATTGAAGACAGGCCTCAGCGTGCATCCTTGCTCGGCCTCTTTCTGGGTGAGTTACCCTCGCCCCTCCCAGCCTTAGCACCCTGACCTATGACTGTCTCTTATACACATCTCTGGGTCCGTCCTTGTCTCTACAAACGCCTCAACTTTGTTCCTTTTTAGGGGTAATAATATTCCATTGTATTTATGTTTTGGGGGGAAGTAGAGAGTGGACAAATTGGGAGGTTGGGACTGACATACATACACCACCATGTGTACAGCGGACAGCTAGTGGGAGGCCGCTCTGGAGCACAGGGAGTTTCGGTGCTCTGTGATGACCCAGAGGGGTGGGACGGGGGTGGGGTGGGAGGGAGGCCCAAGAGGGAGGGGATATCTGTGTACATACAGGCTGATTCACTTCACTGCACAGCGGAATCTAACACATCATAAAGTAATTATACTCCAATAAAAAAATAAGGAGGCTGGCCTGAACTGTTTAATACAGGTGGCCCGATGTAATCACAGGGCTCTTCAGAAGAGGTTGAGGGAGGCGGGAGAGAGGGTCAGAGACACAGAGACGTGAGGATGGAGGCATACACAGAGAGATGCTATTTTGCTGTCTCTGAAGAGGGAGCAAGGGGTCCACAAGCCCAAGGGTGGGCCCTGGAAGCAAAAAAGGCAAGGAAACATTTCTCCCCAGAACCTCCAGAAAGGAAGTCAGCCTGGCCAACCCCTTGATTTTAGCCCAAGGAGGCTGATTTGGGGATTTTAGCCCGTGGGACTCTAAGACAGTAAATGAGTGTTGTAAGCCACTGATCTGGCAGTAATTTGTTACAGCAGCAGTGGGGAACTAATACAGCAGAGACGCACAAAGCACCTGTCAAGCCCAAGCTCTGCTGTGATCACTGAGATCCAAGGACACCAGGGGAGAGGGCTGCTCTGGAGATTACCCCAACAGCCAGCTTACAACAAAGGTCAGTTGGATGAAACGGCTCTGACATGACTTTGGCCTTGGCTCCAGGACTGAACACGTCTCTCGAGGGCTACATGTTTGCTTGTCCGACATGGTTCACTTTTTAATTAGCCAATTAGCAGGCCTTGGGTGCGGAAGGCCCAGGCCATGTATTATTGATACAGTATTGAGCTGGGCCGCTTACAGGGGCTGGGACTCCAAACCTGAGAATGAGAACTCCAATCTCTGCTGGCCACACTGATGAACAGATTTTGCCCAAAAGGCTGATCTGCTCTCCTGGTCTGAAACAGGGTCTGAAACTCACATGACAGAGGAAAGAGGGAAGAGGGATTGATTTCAAGACAGGGTTTGCTCTGGGCCCTTCTTCCAATGTTCACATCCCCAGTGATTCAGAAAAACCCAGACTTCATCGCTTTCCCCATTTAAGACAGGAACACTGGTCACCGTCCTGGCATGGCCAGAGTGGCTGTCAGACGCTGACCAAAAAACCCAGCAGGTATGAAAACAGCACCTTAGTTTTGTGTGGCTAAGTATTATTTCCCTTGGAATTTTTAGAATGAATTTCTTCCCTTTTGCCAAGGTCAGTCCTACACAGTGCTAGAAAGGGGTGCAGAGTCTAGTTCAGAAGTTATAATATAGTTTCGTGTACCATTGTCTGGTGTCAAAACACTTAGTTGCCTTTAAACTCTCGGTGATGGCCCCTGATACTCTGCTGGGTCCTCAGTATGAAGGTATTGAAGACAGGCCTCAGCGTGCATCCTTGCTCGGCCTCTTCCTGGGTGAGTTACCCTCGCCCCTCCCAGCCTTAGCACCCCGACCTATGAAACGGGGCACTAACAGCACCTGTGTCGTGCTACTTAGGGTTGTCCTGAGGTTTGAATGAGAGCATGTAAATAACATGCTTAGCACAGGACCCCCCCACATAGTGATGCCTTAAACAGTGTTAGCTATTATCACCATTACTTCTGTTTTGCTTAGTTGGGTTTTTTTCCTTTTTTCTTTTTGGTGATATGGAGCATTTTTTAAGTCTTTATTGAATTTGTTACAACACTGTTTTGATTTTTTGGCCACGAGGCATGTGGGATCTTAGTCACCTGATCAGGGATTGGACCCGTATCTCTTGCACTGGAAGGTGCAAGACCTTCCATTGGACCTCCAAGGAAGTGCCACCATTACATCTTAAAAAATTAAAATAGCAGAAAGAAGTTGCCAGAAGGAGTAATGGGCCACAGGATGTCAAGACTGTAGAGATTATCACGACTGTAGAGATCTGAGGCCATGGTAAAGCCAGAGCCCCAGTCAGGAAGGAACCAGGATGGGGGGCGTCTATGAGAGAGATGATAAAACTCCATTCAGACAGGCAGGTGCTGGGAGATCCGGTTCCGGAAATGAGGATGGAAGGGACTCCCCGAAGGCTGTTAGTGTAAAGTGCATCTGTGGCTACACTGGCCACACTCCACAGCCGTGTTCTTCCCTCCCCTCTGCTCTTCTCTACAGAGACTACTCCCTCCTCACTCACCAAACACATGGTGAAAAAGCACGCCGATTAGCGCCTGAGGGCACTACCTGAGTGTCGCCCAGGCGACCAGGAGTGGGAGCCGGTCTGCTCATCTCTGGCCCCAAGGCGTGCTCGCTCAGAAGCCAAATCCAGGCAAACAGCTGCCTCGAGGTGTTGCCAGTGGGCACGGGAAGAAGCGGGAGGGAGTTTAAAGCCCACCCTGAGCCGCCCCCATACCCTATCTTGGTTTCAACTTTATAATTTTTTGAACACACTTCAGCCCTCCTGGCATTGGGGACCACGCGGGGCAGGGCAGAGGTCTAGACCAGGAGAAAGAGGAGGGACAAAACAAAACCCAGGTTTTTACCTTCATCTCTGCCTCGGGGGCTGGGGCATCACTGGCTCGAGGGAAGAGTAACAGAACGGCTGTGATGATCAGAGCACCGAGGAACACAAAAACGGCAGAGAACCTGTGGCCCAAAGACAGGGGTTAAAAGCACAGCTTAGTGTCAGGCTGCGCCTGGCTTTTCCCTGGGGCCCATACTGTCTCAGTCTACTGACAGGGCCCAGTGTGCTGCCCCAGCGCCACAGGAATTCAGAAATGTCTCCCCTTCCTCCCAAAGCCCGTCTTCCGAGACAGGTACCAGCAGGATGCATTCCTGTTATTCCTGGGAGTTCCAAGTCCCTAAGAATGGGAATTGGTGGGATTTTTAAAATTTATTTTTAATTGGAGGGTAACTGCTTTACAATGCTGTGTTGGTTTCTAACATACAACAAGGTGAATCAGCTATATGTACACATATATCCCCTCCCTCTTAAGCCTTCCCCATCTCACCCCTCTAGGTCATCGCAGAGCACCGAGCTGGGCTCCCTGTGTTATACAGCAGGTTCCCACGAATCAGTTTTACACACAGAAGTGTATATATGTCAATCGTACTCTGTCATGAATAGGTAGTTTTTATTTTGACCTCTGTGTGGTCATAGGAAAAACCAAAGTGGCCCCTCCCTGATCCCCCACTGCTGTGTTTGAAACCAAAAAACTTTACTAAATGATGTAACTTGTTTTGTACCTACACAATCTGGCCAGGGAGTATGACTCTACAGTGTCCCTAGAATCAGTTTATGCTCTGATTCGTCAACACCAGCCCAAGTCATCCACGACCCTTCAGCTTCCCGGAGCCCTGGGCTGGAGCTTCAGGGGCTGGACCCTGCACCTGCCATGAATCTCAACACTTAAGAAACATGCACACACGTGACCCCAAGAAACTCAAGCGACAGCGAAAGCAGATTCTCTTTTCATCTCCCATGTCCTCATCTCCTGTGTGCTGCGAGCTGACATGTACCCCCTCCCTTCTCCTCCCACCTCTGCTTCCGAGTATAAATAACACAGTGAGTGCTTTATGATAAAGTGGTTAAAATGCAACTCCTTCCAACTGCCGGTAATGACAATGAGCTCCTGAATTCTAAATGTTCCATTGAGTGCCAGCGATTTCGCATCTGATTGCTTTTAGCTTGGACTCCCGGCTGGAGAGAAGGCCTTACCTCGCTGCCCCCGAGGCTCTGGACAGCAGGGCACACAGCAGCAGCACCGACACCCAGAGCAGGGCGAGGATGAACACGCCCGGCCCCACGCCAAGCACCGTGCTGGCCATGGG
>SJYW01009559.1:365195-377530 GCA_006410735.1 Raphicerus campestris | reverse complement strand
AAACAGCTGCTAATCAACAACTCTGAAGATTGGACTCCTCTGCCTCCCTTGCAGACCTTGCCCCGTGTCTGTGCCCCTCAGTGGACTGGATGGCACCCCCACATTTGGCCACTCAAGTCAGAAATGAGCTACCTCAGTCTCCTGTCCCTGCATCCCACCCTCCACAAGCAACCTCCAAGACGTGCCCGCTGCTCCTCTTATTTCTCTCCAGCACATCATTTCTCTCCATATCTATGATCAATAATACCGTTCTAACTCAAGCTTTCCTCCAAGCCCAGCTGGAGCTACTATCAAAGCTGTTCCTTAGTTTGACCTGCTAGTCAGCCCTGAAGTGAAGTGTTAGTCACTCTGTTGTGTCCAGCTCTTTGTGACCCCATGGACTACAGCCAGTTGGGCTCCTCTGTCCATGGGCAAGAATACTGGAGTGGGTTGCCATTCACTTCTCCAGGGGATCTTCCACACTGCAGGCAGATTCTTTACTGTCTGAGTTACCAGAAAAGCCGACCAGCCCTTCTCTCCCTCAAGTCTGCCTCCAGCAGCCTCTCAGTATCTGTCTGACATGTGGATCTGAACATGACACCCCCTGAGCGCCCACTCAGTGGTTCTCCTGTGCTCACAGCCTAGTACACAGTGACCTCATTCTTCAGCCCCGTCTCCTGGATTTTACATGCTGGTAAACCTGTTGCAAGTCCCCCAGTCCACCCCCTGCCCTCTGTGCAGTCATGCTGCTTCAAATTACACCTGCCTTATTTCACCAAGCCAGGACTCCATTGTGCGAGTGTGCTCAGCCATGTCTAACTTTCTGCCACCCTGTGGACTGTAGCCCGCCAGGCTCCTCTGTCCAAGGAATTTTTTAGACAAGAATATGGGAGAGGGTTGCCATTTCCTCTTCAAGAAAATCTGCCCCACCCAGGGATCAAACCCGAACTCCCTGTGTCTCTTGCCTTGCAGGTGGATTCTTTACCCACTGAGCCACTGGGAAAGACTCTTGTCTTTATTCAGTTCAGTCCAGTCGCTCAGTCGTGTCCGACTCTTTGTGACCCCATGGACTACAGCATGCCAGGCCTCCCTCTCCATCACCAACTCCTGGAGTTTACCCAAACTCATGTCCGTTGAGTCGGTGATGCCATGCAACAATCTCATCCTCTGTCGTCCCCTTCTCCTCCCGCCTTCAATCCTTCCCAGCATCAGGGTCTTTTCAAATGAGTCAAGTCCAATTTCTCTTCATCAGTTCAAATGTCATCTCCTCCAAGAAGCCTTTCCTGACCCCTCTTTTCTAATCCCAGCTCAGACAAAGTGACTCCTTGGAGCTCCGTACGTAGCCACCTCTGTCTCAGAATCCCTGCACTGTTTATAACGTAGCTGCTGAAGTGTCGGTCACTCCATTCGGCTGTGAGCTCTCTAGAGGCAGTACCCAGCCTCAGCCACCCTCAACTCCTGGGAACAAACATCACGCTTGCTACATAAAAGCCATGCTGGGCTTTCAGCTTTCGGGTTATCCATCAAGGACCCCTGTCCAGGACAGACCATATTCCAGCCACACTGTTGACACACCATCTGAGTGATAAACTCAAAAGAAGATCCAGGAAGGCCTTTGCAGGAGAGTTACTAAAAGAGGGAGTCAGCCAGGTGAAGGAGCAGGCTGGCAACACGCCAGCTACGGGTGGCGAGATGTGTGGAAGGCTTGTCTCATTTCCGGCAACTTTCTCTCTTTGACCCTGCTGCCCCAGGTTGGTGTAGAGAAGACAGCAGCCTGATCCATCCTGCAGGACAGCGCAGGCTCTGCCTCTTACCTGATGAACATGCCGATGGCATAGGCCACGAGGAAGGCATTGTCCACGGCCCCCAGTAGCTCCTTGTAGTTGCTCTTATCTGAAGGCAGACGGGGGAGACAGAAAGCTGGCTGTCTGGATGCCCCCAGCAAGAAGCCCTGCCCGGGCCTGGATGGCGAGCAGGCATGGGGAGGAGCAGCTCACCCCGCTCTTACCAAAGGGGGCCCAGTTGCACCACGTGGTGTCGTTGAGACTGTGGGTGCTATTGACGGGCTGGATCACCTCTGAGCAGTTGCGGTGCAGACGGCTCTGGAGAGGCGACGGGCGTGCAGGTCATGGGTTAGCTGGTGGCCCCAGAGTCAACCCAGCCCGCAGGGAGCCAGTAACCTCCCCCACCACAGCAGCCCACTGCCCCTCCCCACTGGACTCCCAGCATCTGCCTCTGATACCCGGTCTGGTAGGTGTGGCTCTGGAGACAAGGTGCCGCAGCAGAGCCTCGGTGAAGGGCAAGGGGTGTCTATGAGCAGCACCCAGGAGGCCCAAGGTGCCTGCTCTCGGGTTCACCTCCAGTTCCCCAACACCGCTCTCTTGGTGAAGAACCCAGGAAACTCTCCTGGGAAAAAGAACTGCTAAAAGTTGGAGTCAGCCAAGGGGGAAGAGACAGACTTGGTGACCAAGATAAGGGACAAGGATGGTGCTTCACTGAGCTCCGGGCTGTTCTACTGAAGGATTTCCGTATTTCTGTTGAGGCCAGCAGCCCTGCATTCTTCCTTACCCCCAGGCCAGGCTCACCTTGACGACGCTGATGGGCTTCCGCGACATGTGATAGCAGGTGTAGATTAAGAAGGTGATGAGCAGGATGAAGGCTCGGTACCTGCAGGGGGAGGTGGGCATCTGAGTGAGCAGGGAGTCCAGGCCTACCATCTCCACTGTGTACAGGAAGCAGTCTGCCTGTGCCCGTTCTGGCAGCACCACCAACGCTCCCCTCCAGACACAAGCTGCTTGGGGCAGAGGCCACGGGGAGGGGAGGGACAGGTGCCCAGAGGCCAGAGTGCTCAGAGTTCCTGCTCCCGAGGGCAGAGGCTTCCCAACAGAGCTGGCCAGTGGCGGCGTCCTAGACGGCACCAAAGTGCCCTCTGCGGCTCTTGTCACTGCCCACTGCCTCTACTTCTCCCTGTCCTCCCTAAGATCAGGGTGCCTCTGTGTGTGTGTGCGAGAGAGATAGGGGCACCGGGAGACAGAACTGTGTTTAAATGTTGGAAATGGTGGTAGCCAGGAGGAGGAGGATGCATGCCAAGTATCTCTTTGTTTAAAAAACTTTTTGTTTTGTATTGGGGTGAAAGACAGTGAAAGTGTAGTCGCTCAGTCGTGTCTGACTCTTTGTGACCCCACAGACTATAGCCTACCAGGCTTCTCTGTCCATGGGAACCAGGCCATACTACTGGAGTGGATTGCCATTTCCTTCTCCAGGGGATTTTCCCAACCTGGGCTCANCACTGCCTCTACTTCTCCCTGTCCTCCCTAAGATCAGGGTGCCTCTGTGTGTGTGTGTGAGAGAGATAGGGGCACCAGGAGACAGAACTGTGTTTAAATGCTGGAAATGGTGGTAGCCAGGAGGAGGAGGATGCATGCCAAGTGTCTCTTTGTTTAAAAAACTTTTTGTTTTGTATTGGGGTGAAAGACAGTGAAAGTGTAGTCGCTCAGTGGTGTCTGACTCTTTGCGACCCCACAGACTATAGCCTACCAGGCTTCTCTGTCCATGGGAACTAGGCCATACTACTGGAGTGGATTGCCATTTCCTTCTCCAGGGGATTTTCCCAACCCTGGGCTCGAACCGGGTCTCCTGTATTGTAGACGGATGCTTTACCATCTGAGCCACAGCTGATGAACAATGCGGTGATAATTTCAGGTGAACAATGAAGGGACTCAGCCATACATATACATGCATCCATTCTTCCCCACACTCCCCTCCTATCCAGTCTGTGATATAACTTTGAGCAGAGTTCTCTGTCTATACAGTAGGACCTTGCTGGTTATCCATTTTATTTTACTTTTAAATTTTTATTATTTTTAACACCAGAAACATTTTGTATTGGGGTACAGTTGATTAACAATGTTGAGGTAGTTTCAAGTGAACAGCGAAGACACTGAGCCATACATATACATCACCCGTTTTAAATATATCAGGGTGTACATGTTGATTCCAAACTTCCAGAAAGGGTCTATCTTCAAAGCGAGGTCAACTACTCCTCGTAAGCCTAGTTGGTTGCTCAGTCATGTCTGACTCTTTGCCACCCCATGGACTGTAGCCCTCCAGGCTCCTCTGTCTGTGAGATTCTCCAGGTATGAATACTGAAATGGGTAGCCATTCCCTTCTCCAGGGGATCGTCCCCACCCAGGGACCGAATTCAGGTCTCTCGCATCGCAGGCAGATTCTTTACGGTCTGAGCCACCAGAGAAGCCTAGAACACTGCAGATGTGGCACCTGCTACAGTCCAGTAGGAGCAGAGTCCAAAACATAGAGGAAAATGTGGCAGCTGAGGACAAGCCAGTTGACAGGACCAGGTCCTCTGCCTGGCTCCATTCTAGTCCGTTCCTCCAGACAGAAGGGTCACTCTTTCCATTGTGACTCACGCATCACACAGCTCTCTCCCACCCCTGCTTCTCATTCCATGCTCTGATCTGGGGTGGAAAACACAGGTCAGCCAGGCACCACTGAAGTTTCCACTGCCTGCCCCACTCTCCTCCTTCTCCTGAGGATCTGGGGGAGGGCCTCCTGTCCTCCCGAGTCACTGCTTCCCCACCAGAGCATCAGCTGAGCCGACTCAGCATCCAGGAACCAGGAAGTACATGGAAAAAGAGAGCTCAGCATGGACTCCAGCCCAGGAGAAAGGCCAGAGCCTTGGTTTCTTAAAGATCCCCTGAAGAAGGTGGGGAAGGAGGGGAGGAGGCCCAGAAACCCCATTCTATGCCTAGGCTCCTTGAATCAAAGAGCCAGGACACTGGAGGCTGCTTCTGCCCTCTCCAGCAATTTGCCTCCAAACCCCAAATCACTTCCCCACAAGCATGTTACGAAGGCTCGGGTTTGTGAAATGAAGGGTGTTACATCAGAGGCTGAAATCAGGCTGGGCTGCCAGGACCCTTCTCACTTCGTCCCTGGACTTCTGGTCTATCTCCATCTCTCCACTGCCTCATAGTTCATCTTCTGAAGAGAATGAAGGTACATGTACCCTGTCGTCACCAGGCTGAATATTTCTCAGTGGCTCTCCATTCCGTTAAGTACGGAGCTCTGTACAAAACAAAAAGCTTAAAGCTTGGGGCAGGAAAAGAGTGAAGCTCCAGCTCTTCAGCTGGCTCTCAGGCTCCTCTACTGTGTGGTCCGTCTGGCTCCTACTTCCAGACACGGGTGCATGGGGGCAGGGAGTCACAAGGGATTCTCCAGGGACTCTGGGGTTATTCCCAGGGACTGTCACAGTGACCCACATAGACAAGCTTGGCAGCAGCAATGTTTTCCAACTGGTAAATGGCTCATGACTCCTGAATCAGGGACTTCTGGAATCTGGCAGCGGGTGGGGGGAGGGGGTGGAAGGATTTGGAGACTGTGCCCAACTTGGCTTCTTCAGAAAGCAAAGGATGGAAGAAAACCACAGCCCTGCAGATTAACACTCACCAGTGTCCTGTCTGGAAAAAACCTTCAAGTTTTGTAGATGAGTGTGTGCACGCGCCCTCGCGCGCGTGCGAGCGCGCGCATGAGCACTCAGTCATGTCTGACTCTGCAACTCCATGACGCCTCTGTCCATGGAATTTTCCAGGCAAGAATACTGGAGTGGGTTGCCATTTCCTGCTCCAGGTGATCTTCCCAACCCAGGGATTGAACCCATGTCTCCTGGGTCTCCTGTATTGGCAGGTGGATTCTTTACCACTGAGCCACCTGGGAAGCCTCTAATTAACTGTGCAACCAGATGCAACTTCTTTTATTTTTTGCCTCTGGTTTCCTCATCAGATGTACAGGGAGAACAGCATCAACCACATCTAAGTCAGAGACAGGTGAATACAACGTAACTCTCACCCTGGTCNGAAGAGAAGTCACTCAGTCGTGTCTGACTCTTTGAGACCCCATGGACTGTAGCCCACCAGGCTCCTTGGTCCATGGGATTTTCCAGGCATGAATACTGGAGTGGGTTCCGACCCAGGGATCAAACCCGGGTCTCCCGCATTGTAAGCAGATGCTTTACCATCCAAGCTACCAGGGAAGCCCAAGTAACAAGTCATATAAAATATGTCCATGAGCTGACCGAGTTTCACTAATCTTCCCTCTCAACCAGTTTTGCCTCAATATTCCTGACTTAAATGGGCATCTTCTTTGTATTCTTTTTAAAACTGTGGTAAAATGTCTGTAACATAAAATTTAACTATTTTTAAGTGCACAGTTCAGTGGCATTTTATACCTTCACATTCTTGTGAAACCCTCACCATTCATCTCCAGAACCTTCTCATCTTCCTAAACTGAAACTCTGTACCCATTAAACAGTAACTCCCCATTCTCCGCCCCCCTGGATTTTCTTTTGTAACAATTATATCATCTTCTGGCACCCTCATCACCAGTGAAATAAAATCTTTTTAACATATGTTCATTTTTACATCCTTATAAGAGTCATCTGACCTTTTTCTGAAAAATACCAAATAAATAAATGAATGAGGAAGGCTGGCAGTGATGAGGAAGGTCCCCAAGGAGGACTGTCACTAATTGGAAAGTGCCTCGGGTGACCATCCTGATTTGCCCAGGACTGAGGGGGTTTGGGGTGCAGGATTTTGTTTGAAAACAAAGCTGGGTCCTACTAAGAGCTTGCACCCCATCTAAAGGGTGATGATAATACTCTTAATGATAAAATTTGAGAATATAGGCCTGATATTGCTAGATCAGAGGAAGGAGGAGTCTGGCTATTAAGGTTAAGTTTTATCATTTGCAAGTGATGGCGACTAACGCAAAGTGAAACAGAACAAAGACGCGGTGCAGACCAAGCAAAGTGTTCCGCTGTGTGGCCTCTGATGAAGAGTGGATTGAAAACTCTCCAGCCCACCACACACCTATGGTCCGGTGGCCTCCTCGAGCCTCCTTGGTCAGGAGGAAGTCGCTGGCCGGCAGCTGGGGTGACCAGCCAGTTGAGGAGCAGCTGCCCCCTGAGCTGAGAGGTGTGCCCTCCCCGGGGGTGTCCCTTAGGGCCTGGAGCCGCTCAAGGCAAGCTCCCAGGACCACTAGGTTCTGGTCTTGGAGCTATCCAATGGCTAAAAGAGACCAAATGGGACACTCGGCAACTCCAACGGCCACTTTCTCGAAGCAGCAGCTGCCACGCCCTGATCTCGGTTCCCTAGTCTACAAACCGGGGGTCCCCCGGGTGATAAAGGAGGCGCTCTGAATCGGGTCTCCCCCAGGGGGGAGCGTGTGTGCGCGGAGGTGAGGATGCGAAAGGACAAGGCGGAGAAGCTCCTGGGCAGCGTCCCAGGGAGGGGTTCGGGGAGAGGCGGAGTGAGCACGTGCCACCTCACCTCCCAGCCGACCGCCGGCCAGATGCTACCAGAACCCCCCAGCCTCACCCCAACAAGCGCTCGGGGACTACCGGAGTCGGGTCTCAGTAGCGAAGCCGCCGGGCCCGGCGCTCCCCGTGCCCCCACGCCCCAGCCCCGCTCACTTGCTGTCCCTGGAGAAGGCGCGGAGGAACCAGATGCCTGTCTCTTATACACATCTCTGGACTCAGATNTCGGGTCTCAGTAGCGAAGCCGCCGGGCCCGGCGCTCCCCGTGCCCCCACGCCCCAGCCCCGCTCACTTGCTGTCCCTGGAGAAGGCGCGGAGGAACCAGATGCCGGGCGCCAGAGAGGACCGCATCTCGCCCGGCGGTACCCGAAGCGAAGGAGGAGCGGAGGAGGACGCGGAGCTGGGCACGCGTCCCGAGCTGACAATCCCCGGGGTTTAAATGCCCCGCCGGCCGGCCCGCCCCGACCCCGCAACCCGTGGCCTTTAGCCCCCGCCCCCTTGCACCTGACCGCCCTCGGGGCCGCCGGGCGCTGTGCAGAGCGCACAAGGCCTGCCCATCCTCTGGTCCGTCCGCTCGCACGCGAATTTCCCGTGCTTCGCCTCGGGCAGTGGACCCGCGGCCCTCCGCGCCTCTGTGGGCCCCTCCTTCAGTCCGAACTTGCCGGCTCACTTCCCTCGGGGAACCGAAAGCTGCGATCACACATGCAGCCGACTCTGAGCGGCCTTCTGTCTGCCCGCGGCAGCTCCTGCCGCGCCTTCCTGCCCTGGTTACTAGTGACCCCGACACCGGGGAAACTGAGGCCGGCTGGAGGGCCAGGACTGACACCCCGACGCCCGCCCCCCGCCCTCCACCACAGGACTGCGATCTGAGTGCGAGCGCCCCCTGGCCCCAAACACACTTCCCAGGTCCCAGCAGGGACTTTCTGTCCCATTCAGATTCCAGCCCGTGCGCTGAGCCAGACAGGACCCTCTGATCCTCCCCGCCACCACGCTACTCCCCACGGGGAACAGGGTCGCGGCCACCCCTGCTCTCCCGTCTGCAGGCCCACAGCCATGCCACAGTGAAGGGCCCCTCGGAGGCACAGAATTCTGCACACCTCTAGCCTGAAGAGTTTCAGGGCACGTTTCCACCTATAAAAAAGGAGTTATTGTGAGATCGTTGGCTGTGAAACCAAGGGTGAACTATAGCGGGGTGGAGAGGGAAGCGTGGCCTGGAGAATAAAATTGTTATTAGGACGTAAACTAGGAACGTCCCTGTGCAAATAGATTTCACCTCTAACCCCACCCTGCCCCTCACTCCTAGGAGTGCCCAGGCCCAAAGTTCAAGGTCAGAGACTTGCCGGGAAGGGCTATACCAAACAGGATCGGACCCAGGAGAGTGGGCTTGGCCCCTACCAGTCCCGGAATCAGGCAAAAAGTGGTAAACAGAGTTGTAAAACCCTCCCTTAACACCAGGAAGTCTGGGAGCCAGTATCTAGCCGCAGAGATGGAGATGCCAACAAGCAGAACACAGGAGGTGGGGGACTAGAAATGAAACGAGAAAGCGAACAGGAAGAAGGAGCCAGCTAGGATGTGTAAGGTGTGGAGCTGAGAGGAAGAGCTCAGCTACCAGTAGCTAACTCAGCCCTTAAATTACACCATAGTTGGTGCCCAGATGTACATTTATTCCATTCATTCTTACAAGTCAGTGAGGCGGGCATGATCCATCTGGGAAGGCCAACCACATATGCTGGTTTGCCTGGGACAACCCCTGGGGACACCTGCTTCCCCAGAATGCACAATGGACAGCTCTGAGGTCAGTAACACCCAAAAGACATTGGGCCTGAGAGAAGGCAGATTAAGGGTGGAAAAGACACTGGAATAATAAGCTGATATCACCAGGAAGACAGCTGCTTGTGTCCCAGGGACTAGAGGGAAGGATAAAGTTGGATACAAAGGAGCCAAGGAAGCAGCTGAGCTCACGTGATGCTACATGGGAGGAGTACATGGATGTCAGCAGGGGAAGGGGAGAACTGACCACCAGGCCTCCAGGGGGCTTCCTAGGTGGCGCTAGTGGTAAAGAAACTGCCTCCCAGTGCAGGAGACATTAGAGACCCGGGTTTAATCCCTGGGTCAGGAAAATCCCCTGGAAGAGGGCTTGGCACCCATTCCAGTATTCATGCGTGGAGAAACCCAAGGACAGAGGAGCTTGGCGGGCTACAGTCTGTGGTGTCGCAAAGAGTTGGACATGACTGAAGCGCCTTAGCACACACACAGGCCTCCAGGGGTGCTATCCAGACCTCAGCTGTGTGCAATCGCTAGCTTTCCATTGCAGAGAGAGAAGCCAAGGAATTAGACTCATTACCACTCATTTCACATGCCCCTCTGGAGAAGATGTGTTTTTGTCCCTCGGGAGAGCATGCTCGTCTGTGGCTGGAACCCTGAGAGGCACAGAGACCATCCCCTGTCCGTGTGTGGCTCCCGAGCTGTTGGGGGCAGGGCCAGTCCTGAGACAGTCTTTGCCTTGTCCTAGTTCCTTCCTGGGAATTCAACCTTAGACCCCTGTTCAAGGGGCCAGGATGGTGGTGGGGACACCCCGACCAGTGTTCCTCCCTTGTTCCCGTGGGGGAGCTGACAGTCATCTCCTTGCTTCCTTGCTTAAGGGAGTGACGAAAGAGGATATTCCTTGCACTCACCTACCCAGGCATCCTACCCTTGGTTCATCTTTCTGTTATCAGCCCCCTCACACGCTACCTGCTCAAACCCGGCCAGCTGTGGGTAGGGTAGTAGTATCTAAAGGAAATAAGGAGGCAAGAGATGAGCTATGGAGTCACACACTAAAGGAAAAGAGCCTTAATTCTCACTGAGGGTAGTGATTAAATTAAATTTTTAAATTTTTAAAATACTTTTTAAATTATTTATTTATTTATTTTTAAATTTCTGGCATATGAGGTCTTAGACCCTTGCCCCTACAGTGGGAGCACGAGGTTTAACCACTGGAACATCAAGAGGTCCCATGGATAGACCTATAATTAGTCAAAAACGCTCACCATGACGCTCTATTTAAAATGGCTAACCGGGGCTTCCCTGGTGGTCCGGTGGTTAGGACTCTGGGCTTGAAATGCAGGGGACCCAGGTTCAATCCACGATCAGGGAAGTAAGATCCCACATGCCGCACAGCGTGGCCAATAAATAAATAAATTTAAAAAAAAATAAAATAAAATGGCTAACCAACAAGGACCTACCATACAGCACAGGGCACTCTGCTCAAGGTTATGTGGCGGCCTGGATGGGAAGGAGTTTAGGGGAGAACGGATACAGCTGTATGTTATAGCTGAGTCCCTTTGATGTTCACCTAAAACTATCACAACATTGTTAATCAGCTATACCCCAATACAAAAGAAGAATTTTTTAAAAAATGTTCACTATAGTTTGGTATCGAGTAAGTGAAAGATGCTTAGTTGTGTCTTTGCAGCCATGGACTGTACCCCACCAGGCTCCTCTGTCCATGCGATTCTCCAAGCAAGAATACTGGAGTGGGTAGCCATTCCCCTGGTGCTGGCAGTTCATGGCCTTTCTGTGCATCAGTCACCAGTTCCTATTGCTAGCAAGTTTCTTTGGCCATCCACAGAGCTTTGTGGGTGGTCAGTTATCTGTTTGGATCCTTCCAGATAGGGCAACGAGTGTCCTTGCTGGTATTTCAAAGGGACCCAGGGACCTGAATTCTTGAGAAAATCTGTGAGAACAGATCATAAGGAAAAGCATCAGGCGGCAGAAACTTCGTGTTTCCCTGCACACACACAAGCATCATTATTCGAACACATTTTTCCCCTCCTACTTCTGTCTCACTAAACAGAGAATAGCACAATTTTTGTGATAGAATCAAAGCCCAGGCCCTTGATTAATGGCGTAGGAGAAGAGATATTAGGAGAAATAGAGATTATTCAACATTTAAAAATTTTGTTTTCTTTTTCCTTTGGCCACACCCATGTAGGGTCTTGGTTTGCCCACCAGGGATCTAACCCACACCCACTTCGGTGGAAACAGGCATTCTTAACCATGGACCACAAGGGAAGTCCCTAAAGATTCTGTTTCACTTAGGCCTTTTTATTGAGAGGCCAAGTGTAGTGAAAAGAACACAGGCTTTGCAGCAGAGCCACCTCCGTCTCAGCTGCTTCTCTGAACCTCAGTTCTCTCCTCTGTAAAATGTGCATAATAACATCTGTCTTGGAGGGGAGCTGTAAGAATTTAAAATTATGCATATAAAAAGTGTATGGCCATATTAAATAAGTTTGGTGGAACAATTATTATATGTCCATGAGCTTATATTTAGTAATAGAAACAGATACTGACTATAACTTTTAGAAACCAATGGCCATTATACATGTGGAAAAAATACAGGCATCAGAGGATCAGAATAGTTAAAAAGTGTTGGTGGACAATGAGGTACCATCTCATGCTGGTCAGAATGGCTGCTATGAAAAAGTCTACAAACAATAAATGCTGGAGAGGGTATAGAGAAAAAGGAACCCTCTTATACTGTTGGTGGGAATGCAAACTAGTACAGCCACTATGGAGAACAGTGTGGAGATTCCTTAAAAAACTGGAAATAGAACTGCCACACGACCCAGGAATCCCACTGCTGGGCATACACACTGAGGAAACCAGAACTGAAAGAGACACGTGTACCCCAATGTTCATCGCAGCACTGTTTACAATAGCCAGGACATGGAAGCAATCTAGATATCCATTGGCAGACGGACGGATAAGAAAGCTGTGGTACATATACACAACGGAATAATACTCAGCTATTAAAAAGAATGCATTTGAATCAGCTGTAATGAGGTGGATGAAACTGGAGCCTATTATATAGAGTGAAGTAAGTCAGAAAGAAAAACACCAATACTGTATATTAATGCATATATATGGAATTTAGAAAGATGGTAATGATGACCCTATATCCGAGACAGCAAAAGAGACACAGATGTAAAGAACAGACTGTTGGACTGTGGGAGAAGGCGAGGGTGGGATGATTTGAGAGAATAGCAGT
>SJYW01009559.1:319551-353012 GCA_006410735.1 Raphicerus campestris | reverse complement strand
AATGGACTGGTTGGATCTCCTTGCAGTCCAAGGGACTCTCAAGAGTCTTCTCCAACACCACACTTCAAAAGCATCAATTCTTCGGCACTCTGCCTTCTTCACAGTCCAACTCTCACATCCATACATGACCACAGGAAAAACCATAGCCTTGACCAGACGGACCTTAGTCGGCAAAGTAATGTATCTGCTTTTGAATATGCTATCTAGGTTGGTCATAACTTTTCTTCCAAGAAGTAAGCGTCTTTTAATTTCACGGCTGCAATCACCATCTGCAATGATTTTGGAGCCCCCAAAAATAAAGTCTGACACTGTTTCCTCGTCTATTCCCCATGAAGTGATGGGACTGGATGCCATGATCTTCGTTTGTAATTAGCCTTCCATTAAAAAAAAAAGTGTTGGTGGATATAACAGAATAGATTCACCTGAAAAGTCTTTAATATCCTGTGTGTATAGGTATGAATGTATAGGCATGTATGTATATCTGTGAGTGTATACAACTTCACTCACTGAGTTACTGTAAGCATTATTATAACACACATAGAATAATTGCGGGGTAACAAGAATGGATTTATGGGTTGAGTAAAGTGTCATGAAAATGAAAGGTGCTGAAATCTTAAGAAGAGTTGCTTTTAAACGTCTTCCAGCCAATACAATCAAAAAATAGATAAACAAGGTGGCTGTGTATCCAAAACGATTTTGTTTCTCAGTAAAAGACAATGTTTTGGGAACTTTCTTGCACTGTTGGTGGGAATGCAAATTGATAACAGCTACTATGGATAACACTATGGAGATCCCTAAAAAAAAACAAAAAAAAAACCCACTAGGAGTAAAACTACCGTATGGCCTAACAATCCCACTACTGGGCATATGCTCTGAGGAAACCATAAGTGAAAAGACACATGGACCCCAGTGTTAATTGTAGCACTATATTGCTAAGACATGGATGTCCATTGACAGATGAATGGATAAAGAAGTTGTGGTACATATACACAATGGAATATTACTCAGCCAGAAAAAGGAACACATCTGAGTCAGTTTCTAATGGGGTAGATGAACCTAGAACCTATTATACAGGGTGAAGCAAGTCAGAAAGAGAAAAATATCATATATTAATGCATATATGAGCTTCCCAGGTGGCGCTAGTGGTGAAGAACCTGTCTGCCAATTGCAAGAGATACAGACAGGTTTGATCCCTGGGTCAGGAAGATCCCCTAGAGAAGAGCATGGCAACCCAGTCCAATATTCTTGCCTGGAGAATCCCAGGGACAGAGGAGCCTAGTGGGCTAGAGGCCACAGGGTCACAAAGAGTCAGACACGACTGAAGCAACCTAGCACACATGGAATCTAGAAAGAAGGAACTGATGAGATGATCTGCAGGGCAGCAAGGGAGACACAGACACAGAGCACAGAGCTGCAGACACGGTGGGGAAGTGGGACAAATCGAGAGCGCAGCACCGGAACATACGCATCACCATGTATAAGATTAGATAGCCGGTGCAAATCTGCGGTATGACACGGGGAGCTCAAATCTGGTGCTCTATGATGACCTAGAGGGGTGGGAGGAAGGTTCACGAGGGAGGGAACATATGCACACCTATGGCTGATTCAGGTTGATATATGGCAGAAACCAACGCAATATTATAAAGCAATTATTCCCCAATTAAAAGTAAATTCACATTTAAAAATTAAAAGAAATAAATCTAAAACATAAACAGGTAAAAGACAATAGTTTGGAAGCTCTTGGCAAAGAAAGCCCTAGCATTGATAAGACTGGTGAAAGGGAGGGGCTTCAGTCTACTCAAGACTCAATAGCCTTAAGAATGGGCTTTTGAGACCACTAAGAGTGAAACAAGGGGGAAGCCCTGCTCTCAAACCATCAACCAGTGGCAGCAGATATATATAAGGAGACAGACTGCAGCAGGGAGGGAGCAGACTGGGGAAGTGGTTAAATTATTATGGTCTCTCAGGACTTTCCTGGTGGACTAGTAGATAAGAATCTGCCTGCCAACTCAGGGAACACATGTTCAATCCCTACTCCAGGAAGAGTCCACGTGCCTTGAGGCAACTAAACCTGTGTCCCACGATTACCGAGCCCATGCTCTGGAGCCTGTGCTCCACAACAAGAGACTCCAACACAATGAGAAGGCCATGCACCACGACGAAAAGCAGCTTCCGTTTGATGCAGCTAGAGAAAGCCTGTGTGCAGCAATGAAGACCCAGCACAGCAAAAAACAACTAAATAAATAATTTAAAAAGTATTATGGCCTCCCAAAGTCACTTTGTTCAAGGGAGGAAAAAAAAAAGGAATATATAAAAGGCAGCCTCCTGTAGTCTGCTCACACGAGCTGAGGACAACTTTCGGTTGCTCTAGTATCTGAAAGTAACAATTCATTCCTTTATTCATTTAATCAACACTTTTTGAATGGCAGCTATGCGCCAGGCATGGGGCTCTGTGCTGAGGATATACTGATGAGCAAGAGAGGCATGGCTCTAACCTCAAAGTCACAGTTGAATGGGACAGAGATGTGTAGAGATATAATTCCACCTCAGAGTTCTAGAAGTTGTTGTTTAGTTGCTAAGTTAAGTCCAACTTGTTTGCGACCCATGGACTGTAAACTGCCAGGCTCCTCTGTCCATGGAAATGTCCAGGCAAGAATACTAGAGTGGGTTGCCATTTCCTCCTCCGGGAAATCTGTCCCACCCAGGGATGGAAGCCAGGTCTCCTGTGATGGCAGGCAGGTTCTTTGCCACTGAACCANAAAAGTAAATTCACATTAAAAAATTAAAGAAATAAATCCAAAACATAAACAGATAAAAGACAATAGTTTGGCAGCTCTTGGCAAAGAAAGCCCTAGCATTGATAAGACTGGTGAAAGGGAGGGGCTTCAGTCTACTCAAGACTCAATAGCCTTAAGAATGGGCTTTTGAGACCACTAAGAGTGAAACAAGGGGGAAGCCCTGCTCTCAAACCATCAACCAGTGGCAGCAGATATATATAAGGAGACAGACTGCAGCAGGGAGGGAGCAGACTGGGGAAGTGGTTAAATTATTATGGTCTCTCAGGACTTTCCTGGTGGACTAGTAGATAAGAATCTGCCTGCCAACTCAGGGAACACATGTTCAATCCCTACTCCAGGAAGAGTCCACGTGCCTTGAGGCAACTAAACCTGTGTCCCACGATTACCGAGCCCATGCTCTGGAGCCTGTGCTCCACAACAAGAGACTCCAACACAATGAGAAGGCCATGCACCACGACGAAAAGCAGCTTCCGTTTGATGCAGCTAGAGAAAGCCTGTGTGCAGCAATGAAGACCCAGCACAGCAAAAAACAACTAAATAAATAATTTAAAAAGTATTATGGCCTCCCAAAGTCACTTTGTTCAAGGGAGGAAAAAAAAAAGGAATATATAAAAGGCAGCCTCCTGTAGTCTGCTCACACGAGCTGAGGACAACTTTCGGTTGCTCTAGTATCTGAAAGTAACAATTCATTCCTTTATTCATTTAATCAACACTTTTTGAATGGCAGCTATGCGCCAGGCATGGGGCTCTGTGCTGAGGATATACTGATGAGCAAGAGAGGCATGGCTCTAACCTCAAAGTCACAGTTGAATGGGACAGAGATGTGTAGAGATATAATTCCACCTCAGAGTTCTAGAAGTTGTTGTTTAGTTGCTAAGTTAAGTCCAACTTGTTTGCGACCCATGGACTGTAAACTGCCAGGCTCCTCTGTCCATGGAAATGTCCAGGCAAGAATACTAGAGTGGGTTGCCATTTCCTCCTCCGGGAAATCTGTCCCACCCAGGGATGGAAGCCAGGTCTCCTGTGATGGCAGGCAGGTTCTTTGCCACTGAACCATGAGGGAAGCTCTAGAACAGCTACAGCTTATACAGGTTCATACTTACTCCTAAGTATGAACATACTCCTAAGGTGGCATTGACAAAGGATCAAATAACTCTGCAAGAGCTGAGAGTGTTCACGGTACCCTGTATGAGAAGCAGATGTGAACCATAGCTGGGTGTAGGCCAAGTGGAGAACAAAAACAACCTGGGACCTGCAGAGTGCCTGGACACCAGTGTGTGCAAAATGACAAAGCAGGAAGAAACGTGGTCTGGTCAAAAAACGGTGCATAAACAATTCTGTTAGCTGGAGAGCACGTCTGCACATGAGGTGTTCCAAAGAATACAACCACAGTCCCTTGTGGTGAAATAACCTTAAACGTCAGTGTTAAGGGGTTGGGATCTTGTTCTTTGGACAGCTGGATGTAAAGAAAAAGTTTTCAAAAAGGATTAAGAGGTGATCAGATTTATGTTCTTAGAGGAGAAGTGGCCATTTTAAAGGCCTGGTGGGCATCTGGTTTTTGGATCAGATGGAATAGACCCACTGCTCCCTGTTCTACTTGGTTGTGGCGGTGGTGGTTTAGTCACTAAGTCGTGTCTGACTCTTGTGACCCCATGGACTATAGCCTGCCAGGCTCCTCTGTCCATGGGATTCTCTAGGCAAGAATACTGGAGTGGGTAAGCCATTTCCTTCTCCAGCGGATCTTCCCAACCCAGGAATCAAACCCGGGTCTCCTGCACTGCAGGCGGATTCTTTACCGACTGAACTGCCAGGAGGAAGCCACGCCTATTGCTAAGTGCTAAAAACCCTGGGCATTAAACACACAGCACCATAAGGAAACTCCGAAAAAGTAGAGAGAAGAAGGAAGATTAGCTAGGAACCTCAAGATCTGAGAGAAGACAGAGCAGTGATTTGTCCAGGTTTCCTTTTATTCTGGACTGGGTACTGGAGAAGCCTGCAGTCCAGAAGCACAACAGCACAGGCTGAAAAGAGAAGGAAAGGAAAAAGAAAAAAACACCAAGAAAAGCTGGATCGTTAAGCAAAGGATCAAGAAAAGGGTAGCCTATGCAAACCAAGTGAAAGTGGTAGATGCTCAGTCGTGTCCAATTCTTTGGGACCCTGTGGACTGTAGCCCACCAGGCTGCTCTGTCCATGAAATTCTCCAGGCAAGAATACTGGAGTGGGTTGCCATTCCCTTCTCCAAGGGAACTTCCCCACCCAGAGACTGAACCCAGGTCTCCCGTATTAAAGGTGGATTCTTTACTGTCTGAACCACCAGGAAAGACCCCACACACTGTATGGTTCTATTTAAATAACATTCTCGAAATGACAAAATTATAGAGGTAGCGAGGAAATGAATTAGCGACCAGGGGTTAGGGATCGTGCAGGGGGTTAGGAAGGTGACTCTCTAGGAGTAACATGAGAGGGAAGTCTCTATGGTGATGGAATTTTGTGTCTTGACGGTGGTGGTGTTTACATGAATCAGCACATGTGGAAATGGCAACATAGAACCATAATCACTGGGTTGGCCCAAAAGTTTGTTTGGGTTTATCTGTACCATCTTACGATACATACTGTACTAATGCTAGGTTTCTGCTTTTGATATTGAGCTATAGTTACATTAAAAGGAACCATTGGGGGAAAATGGGTAAATTTCCTCCCTGAACTATTTTTGCAATTTCCTGTATATATACATGAAAATGAAGGCTGCTCAGTCGTGTCCAACTCTTTGCGACCCCTCGGACTATAAAGTCCTTGGAATTCTCCAGGCCAGAATACTGGAGTGGGTAGCCCTTCCCTTCTCCAGGGGATCTTCCCAACCCAGGAATTGAACCCAGGTCTGCAGCACTGCAGGTGGATTCTTTACCAACCCCACAAGGGAAGTCCANATTGGGAGAAAATGGGTAAATTTCCTCCCTGAACTATTTTTGCAATTTCCTGTACATATACATGAAAATGAAGGCTGCTCAGTTGTGTCCAACTCTTTGCGACCCCTCGGACTATAAAGTCCTTGGAATTCTCCAGGCCAGAATATTGGAGTGGGTAGCCTTTCCCTTCTCCAGAGGATCTTCCCAACCCAGGAATTGAACCCAGGTCTGCAGCACTGCAGGTGGATTCTTTACCAACCCCACAAGGGAAGTCCATATATAATTACTTTATAGAAAGTATCGTAAAACATGAAAAAAAAGCAACTCTGTCAACTTTTAAAATTCTTTCTAGTAGTCCTCAGTTTGCTAATTCTGGAAATGGGATGGTATGACTACCTTTAAAAGAAACTATATATNCATATATAATTACTTTATAGAAAGTATCGTAAAACATGAAAAAAAAGCAACTCTGTCAACTTTTAAAATTCTTTCTAGTAGTCCTCAGTTTGCTAATTCTGGAAATGGGATGGTATGACTACCTTTAAAAGAAACTATATATATATATATTTATATATTTATTTGGCTATGTTAGGTCTTAGTTGTAAGCACACAGGATCTTTAGTTGTAGCATGGGGGATCTCAGTTCCCTGGCCAGGGGTTGAACCTGGGCCCCCTGCACTGGGAGCGTGGTGTCTTAGCCACTTGTCCACCAGAGAAGTCCCATGAATTTACCTTTTAATATAAATCTTTTCTTTTGAGAATATGCTGTGGAGTGTCAAGGTCAGCTGTCCATGCTAATTCAAGTTAACATTTAACTTTCCTTATTCATGATTTCAGCATTATTCCTTTGATTCCAAGTGGTTCCAGCTCTGATCTAGCACTTTTGTCTGTACCACTTCACAGCTAGGAGATTATACTCCTCCCCATTCCAAAGACAAGAAAATTTAAGCTTATAGAAGAAAAAAGGCATGTACTGAATCACATGATGATGGTGGTGGCAAGAGAAGATATCAGCTGTTCCCCAGGGCCTCTCCGAATACATGGAGATCAGATTCCTTTGTTCTCAGCCCCTGGGGTGACTGTGGGATGCCTTCCTGCCTTCCACCGCTACTCTCTTAAATCTATACTTGGGAATACAGTTTTACTGCATCGTTGTGAAACAAGAGGAATGAAACAGGGAGAACAGGTTGGACAAAGGAAAATTGGAAGTTGGATTTAGAAATCAGAAGCATGTGACTTCAAAGAACTATGATGCTTTTTGCAGACAAGAATTGGAAGGTCTTTTAGGGAAAAGTTTACTAGCAAGATTAAAGGAAGCCTGGATAAACAAACTAGTCTCATACAATAAAAACTGGAGATGTTCTTGCTATCCTTAGGTACTCATGGCAGCAAAGGCAGGCCCCACATTTGGACAAACTCTCTTAATATCTCCTTTGGCCCAGAAATACCTTCATCCTGCAGTTTCCCCACAAAACNGATTCATGGTTTGGGTTGCCATTTCCTCCTTCAGATCTTCCCAACCCAGGGATCGAACCCAAGTCTCATGTCTCCTGCATTAGTAGGAGGGTTCTTTTCCACTAGCACCACCTGGGAAGTCCCTAAATAGAGTACATTTGTCGTTTAAATTTCTTTTGTTTTAGAAAAATTTTCTAGTTATATTGCCATTGTTTTCTTCCTTAAAAAAATTTTTTTAATTTTATATTGGAGTATAGTCGATTAACAGTGTTGTGATAGTTTCGGGTGGTCAGCAAAGGGTCTCAGCCAGACATATACACGTATCCATTCTCCCCCAAATTTCTTTCCCATTTTTTTTGTCTTTTTACAGAGCAGGGGGTCACAGGCAGAAAGGCCCTTGTCTACCATCCCTGACCGAAGTTACTGGTAAGAAAAGAACAAAGAATTAACTTACGTGAAAAAAGACTTATGAGGCTGAACCCTTAAAGACTGAGCTGTGTGACAGTCAGGTTTTATGTGTAGGCTATAAAGTCTCAATAGTGACAGGAAGAGATGTGTTGTTAGTCAGCTCAATGGCAACTGCTTTGAACTTTTTAGAGGAAACACACAATCCATCTGGGTAAACAGAGCAAGACGTGTTCCTCCTCCAACCGAAATGCAACTCAGTCCTGGCAGTGTAATAAGGTGGCCAAATCCTGTGAGAGAAGGTACCTGCAGTTCTAAGCTAGGAAGGATTTCAAGGTAGGCATCATCTCATCTTGGGTTGAGCAATACACAAGGCGTGCTAATTCACAACTTAAACGGCACACCCATCCATTTGGCAACTGGGCAAACTCTCTTTCCTTGATTCTCTACCTCAAAAAAAAAAAAAAGAAAGAAAGAAAAATTGGCTTTAGTGGTAAACAGGCTCACAGGAGGATGGAACAATGAATACAATCAAATACCCAAAAGCTTCCCTGGTAGCTCACCTGGTGAAGAATCCACCTGCAATAAGGAGACCTGAGTTCCATCCCTGGAGTAGGAAGGGCCCTTGGAGAAGGGAACAGCTACCCACTCCAGTATTCCGGCCTCGAGAATGCCATGGACTGTATATCCATGGGGTGGCAAAGAATTGGACACAACTGAGCGACCTTCACTTCACGTCAAATAAAGGTAAGTGTCATCATAACCATGGGACTTAGAAAATCTTTTCTCTTAGGCATTAATACGAAAAGTCAAATGAAATGTCTGAACTCTCCCATTGAATTCTCACAACTCTATGAAGTAAGTACTACTATTATTCCCATTTTGCAGATGATGAAATGGAAGCCCAGAGAACTCAAGTAACTTCTTAAGGTCACACACAAGAATTGAACCTGTGACTGTGACCTTAACCACAGCCCAAACTATCCCATCAAAGTAGGGCCTATGAAGACAGAGCAAGAAAGAGATCTGACAACAAAAAACCAGTGTGACAATCTCTAGCAGATCCTGTTCAGACGCAGGATAGAAATCTAAATGACTTGTCCCATCTCTGATTTACGGCACACAAATATTCTTAGTCCCATTTTACTCTAAGATTTCAAAGCTTCTCTTACTAAACTATCATTTTGTTCTTTTTGTTATTTCTACCCTATTTCCTTTCGTAATTTGTAAAATTTCTACCCTATTTTCACTCGGCTGACAAAGGTCCATCTAGTCAAAGCCATGGTTTTCCAAGTAGTCATGTACAGACGTGACGGTTGGACCATTAAGAAGACTGAACGCTGAAAAATTGATGCTTTTGCACTGTGGGGATGGAGAAGGCTCTTGCGAGTCCCTTGGACTGCAAGGAGATCCAACCAGTCCATCCTAAAGGAAATCAGTCCTGAATATTCATTGGAAGGATTGATGCTGAAGCTGAAATGCTAATATTTTGGTCACCTCATGTGAAGAGCTGATTCACTGGAAAAGACCCTGATGCTGGGAAAAATTGAGGGCAGAAGGAGAAGGGTTTCATCAGAGGATGAGATGGTTAGATAGCATCACTGACTCAATGGACATGAATTTGAGCAAATTCTGGGAGATGGCGGAGGACAGAGGAGCCTGGAGTGCTACAGTCCACGGGGTCACAAAGAGTGAGACAGGACTTATCAACTGAACAACACCCTATCTTCCATGGTCTTACGTCTCTGATTTTCCCAACTTTTATATGCCTGGGAATTTACCAAATAATAAAACCAAGGGACTGACTGCCCAGTCTTATAGAAGGACCACAAAATGGGAATTCCCTGGCAGTCCTGTGGTTAAGAATTTGCCTTCCAGTCCAGGGGGTTCAATCCCTGGTCAGGAAGCTAAGGTCCCACATACCTTGCAGCCAAGAAACCAAAACATAAGTCAGAAGCAATACTGTAACAAATTCAATAGACTTAAAAATGGCTCACATCAAAAAAAAAATCTAAAAAGAGAGACCACAAAATGCTGCAACCTCTAGGTTCTAATCACCACCTGAAAATAGCGATCATGTCAGAAGTCACACACCTATAAAAATTAATTTTTAAAAAGTCACACAACTAAGGGATATTACTTCGCTACCTAAACTTCCTATTATTGGGGAGGGGCAGTGGAAGGGGAAGGACATTTTATAAGGCTAATAAGTTTTAGTCCCAAGTTTTTAAAAAAATTATTTAAAAAATTATACAAAAATAGAGTAAATAGCATAATAAAAACTCAATATACCTGCCCCTTAGAGTCACTATTATCAAAGTGTTGCTGCACTTCATCTGTATCTTTTGTCCCATTTTGCTTAATTATTCCAAAGCAAATCTCAAATATAATTTTATTTCATCCCTGTATACTTCAGTATCCATTCCTGTATTGGTATTTTCTTATAATACTACTGTTATCTTAACAAAATGAATAGCTTAGACTATTCAAAATTGCTTCATACCACCTTTTTCAGACTCTTTTGTTTTACATCAGGATCTAAGCAAGGTCCATACCTTATATTTGAGGGTTGCACTCTATCAATCTGTCTTAATGTAGAGCTACCTTCCCATTTTTCAAATTCAAGCCATTAACTTGTTGAAGAAATTGGGTGAATTTTCCTATAGAGTGTTCTCCCCTCTAGATACCCGCTTTCTTGTGTAGAATTCATTTCCCTCTCTCTCCCTCTCTCCTGTAAAGGGAATTCTCTGTTTTCCTCTTTACATATTCTTTTCATCTAAACTAGAAAACACAAAATGATTTGAGACTGTCTTCTCAATCTCCCAAGGAGGGTACACAGCACGTGCCATTCGAAGTGCGTAACTAAAGTGAACTTGGGTCTTATTCGCCCACCGGGGAGCAGAGCCCATTCACTAACACTGGTGTCATGAAGGAAATGACATTTATTTGTAAGGTGCCAAGCAAAGAGTGCAGGGTAGCCGGTGCTCAAAAGACTTGAATTCCCCAGTGGATTTCAGGGAATGATTTTCAAGACAACCTTAGGGGCGGAGGTTGCCGGGAGCGTGATCAACTCATGGACTTTCTTCTGATTGGTTGGTGATGAGGTGGTAACAGGGTGATGTTTCAGGAATCTTTATCATCAGTCGTCTGGTTCCAACCAGTCTGGGGTCTGTGTGCTTATGTTCAGCATTTAGTTACTTACCATCCTCCACCTGGGTGGGTGGGGGGTTCTAAGCCCCAGCAGAACAACTCAAAAATACATGTCAGGATTCCTGGAGGAGGAACTAGGACTCTGTTTTATTGCTGAGTTGGTTGACTGCTTTTCCTTTGATTTTGTACTCCCTCACTTCCCTAATTAGCAGCTGATTGAGTCTGCTCACTAGAACTCAGAGAAGTTTTAGTAGATGAAAACCTTTTTCTACAAGAAATGGGGGTATACAGAGGGACTTTTGTGCCCAGGAGGGCCCCACCGTCGTTTCAATCCCCTTTTCTTTGATACTCTTCAGTTGTATCCAGTTCCCCTAGGGGACTAGAGGCAGGACAAGAAAGGGAATAACGTTTTAGATAAAGAGGTTAATCATAAATTCATCCAGAGAACTCAGTTTTAGGGGCACTTTGTTTCAACTGAAGGATTCCCTGATGGCTCAGCTGGTGAAGAATCTGTCTGCAGTGCAGGAGACCTGGGTTCGATCCCTAGGTTGGGAAGATTCCCTGGAGAAGGGAAAGGCTACCCATTCCAGTATTCTGGCCTAGANTATAGAGTGTTCTCCCCTCTAGATATCCGCTTTCTTGTGTAGAATTCATTTCCCTCTCTCTCCCTCTCTCCTGTAAAGGGAATTCTCTGTTTTCCTCTTTACATATTCTTTTCATCTAAACTAGAAAACACAAAATGATTTGAGACTGTCTTCTCAATCTCCCAAGGAGGGTACACAGCACGTGCCATTCGAAGTGCGTAACTAAAGTGAACTTGGGTCTTATTCGCCCACCGGGGAGCAGAGCCCATTCACTAACACTGGTGTCATGAAGGAAATGACATTTATTTGTAAGGTGCCAAGCAAAGAGTGCAGGGTAGCCGGTGCTCAAAAGACTTGAATTCCCCAGTGGATTTCAGGGAATGATTTTCAAGACAACCTTAGGGGCGGAGGTTGCCGGGAGCGTGATCAACTCATGGACTTTCTTCTGATTGGTTGGTGATGAGGTGGTAACAGGGTGATGTTTCAGGAATCTTTATCATCAGTCGTCTGGTTCCAACCAGTCTGGGGTCTGTGTGCTTATGTTCAGCATTTAGTTACTTACCATCCTCCACCTGGGTGGGTGGGGGGTTCTAAGCCCCAGCAGAACAACTCAAAAATACATGTCAGGATTCCTGGAGGAGGAACTAGGACTCTGTTTTATTGCTGAGTTGGTTGACTGCTTTTCCTTTGATTTTGTACTCCCTCACTTCCCTAATTAGCAGCTGATTGAGTCTGCTCACTAGAACTCAGAGAAGTTTTAGTAGATGAAAACCTTTTTCTACAAGAAATGGGGGTATACAGAGGGACTTTTGTGCCCAGGAGGGCCCCACCGTCCACAGTTTCAATCCCCTTTTCTTTGATACTCTTCAGTTGTATCCAGTTCCCCTAGGGGACTAGAGGCAGGACAAGAAAGGGAATAACGTTTTAGATAAAGAGGTTAATCATAAATTCATCCAGAGAACTCAGTTTTAGGGGCACTTTGTTTCAACTGAAGGATTCCCTGATGGCTCAGCTGGTGAAGAATCTGTCTGCAGTGCAGGAGACCTGGGTTCGATCCCTAGGTTGGGAAGATTCCCTGGAGAAGGGAAAGGCTACCCATTTCAGTATTCTGGCCTAGAGAATTCCATGGACTGTATAGTCCATGGGGTCACAAAGAGTTGGACACGACTGAGCAACTTACACACACACTGGTGGCTCAGACGGTAAAGCATCTGCCTGCAATGTGGGAGACCCAGGTTCGATCCCTAGGTTGGGAAGATTCCCCTGGAGAAGGAAATGGCAACACACTCCTTACCCCTGCCTGGAAAATCCCATGGATGGAGGAGCCTGGTAGGCTACAGTCCGTGGGGTCGCAAAGAGTCAGACACAACTGATCAATTTCACTTTTCCTAGAGAAGGGAATGGCTACCCACTCCAGTCTTCTTGCCTGAAGAATTCCATGAACAGAGTGAAGAGAAGTTAATTTATTATACATAGTAGATTCCTTAGGGCAGTAGAACTTAAATTTCAAAACCCAAATGAAAAATGTTTAAAGTCTTGATTATACTGTTTCAACTATTTTTTTTTTTTTTTGGCAGAAATGAAATACTTCATTGAAGGCACTGAATGCTTCATATTGAAGGTTATCAGGAGGTACAATGTCTGTTCTCGCTTTTAGTGACAGGAAGATGAATTAATGGGTTCAGATGGTGACAGTGAGTAATAGTTTCATCCATTAATGATTGCCATAGATATTCTGAGGGAGGGGGAGGAACCTAAGACAAGAATTGAGTGAAACATTTACCAAAGGTGATCTCATCTTAGGGCCTGGACAGGATGATGACTCATGCAGCATATACAACACCAAACTGTCTACATCGATCTTAATCAAAAGAAATCAATTTGACTTCTCCCCATCTGCACACCCAATAATAGTGGTCAATAATACTGAGAGCAAGACTAGACACAAATCATTCATTTATACCCTAGAGAGCTTTAAAAGTGAAAATCAACATATTCAAAGTCTTTTACCCAGCAGAACGGGCATAGCTGGTCAGAACATTTGCGTTTATCTTCCTCTATAGTATTTTCCAGGCTTCCCGGGTAGCTCAGCTGGTAACGAATCTGCCTGCAGTGAAGGAGACCCTGGTTCGATTCCTGGGTCACGAAGTTCCCCTGGAGAAGGGATATGCTACCCACTCCGGTATTCTTGGGCTTCCCTGATGGCTGACAGTAAAGAATCTGCTTGCAATGTGGGAGAACTAGGTTCAATCCCTGGGTTGGGGAGATCCCCTGGAGGAAGGCATGGCAACCCAGTACAGCATTCTTGCCTGGAGAATTCCATGGACAGAGGTGCCTGGCGGGCTACTGTCCATGAGGTCGCAAAGAGTCATGACGGAGTGACTAAGCTCTGCACAGTATTTCCCTGGTGGCTCGGATGGTAAAGAATCCGCTTGCAATGTAGGAGACCCAGATTTGATCCCTGGGTGGGGAAGATCCCCTGGAGGAGGAAATGGCAACTCACTCCAGTACTCCTGCCTAGAGAATTCCATGGACAGAGGAGTCTGGCATGCAAAGAGTTGGACCCGACAGAGCGACTAACAGACAGACAGACAGACAGACACACGTGTGTGCTTTCCTGAGAAGCAGGGGAGAATGCCCAAGAGGGGACACACAGTAGACTACCCTACGATCACTATACTTAAAGGGACACTAAAGGAAACATTTTGCTTCCAGAAACCAGAATCTAAGTAAACACAGAAAAGGCCTACCTGCTAGCTATCATACCGTAAATGTTGGAAGATATGAAAGAAAGCAGCAGTTTCTAGCCTCTGCACTGAGTGGGTAGTCAATAAAATTGTTGACAATCTTATTCCTGCCCATCATAAAAGGGCTAAAAAAGTAAGAGTAAGTGATACTGGACAACTTCCAGTAATACGCTGGAGCAATGCCAGGGAGAGGACACAGCGTTCATTAAATCAGAGCAATTTGAGAAAGCTGTTTTAGGTTGAACTGCCCAGGAAAATATGTCACGCATCAGCTTTTTGATCATTATTGCATGAAAACGAGTACATGAATATCCTCTGCAACTACCATAATCCTGGAATTGCCTCTATCACATACATATTCTGTCTCTTGGCCCAAATCCTCTAGTTGATACAGGTCTCTCTGGGGAACAGCACAGCTGAGCCTGGGGTACGGAACCCCCCTTGCAGGACACACCTGTAGTGTCCTACACCCTCCTGTCCTAGTCCACTATGACCCTACTGAACATGCATTTACTCTGACAAGATTAATATTGGAGTCAGAGTTGAAGGGAGTGAACTTGTCTAACACTATCGTGCTATCTACAAGTAAAACGTACGAGTCCATAACTCGTCATGAAGAGCAAATGAAATGGAGAGTTAGTGAGGTCAAAGGTGTAAAACATAATTAACGAATTTGTAGAATGTTAGAGCTACAGGGGAGATTGAAGTTCACTTAGTATAACCCTCTTTACAGAAAACTGTAGCCCAGAGAAATTCGATTACTTGCCCTGAATTAGTCATAATTACAGAATGAAAAACAAAGTAACACGATGTCTGTAAGGACATCAAAAACATTAGGTAAGACTACTAATCATGTCGAAGCATTTGGAATTTAAGAAATTCAACTCTGTGTATTTTTTTTAACATTTACTAAGAGCTTGTTACGTGCCAGATACAGCACTGAACAAAAATCCCTATGTCCGTAGAGTATACAATCTAGTAAAGAAACTAAACATTAAGCAAACCATACAGTATGCTGCACAGCGGGGAGGAGGAAGTGGCAACCCACTCCAGCATTCTTGCCTGGAGAATCCCATGGGCAGAGAAGCCTGGCTAGCTACAGCCCATGGGGGCACAAGAGTCGGATACAACTTAGTGACTAAACCATACAGCTGTAAATATCATGAAAAAAATAAAGCAGGGGAAGGGGAAGGGGGACCTAAGGGGAGCAGGTGGATAGGAGGGTCACATTTTAAAACAGGTGGTCAGAGGCTTCCCAGGTGGCACAGTGGTAAAGAATCTGCCTGCCAATGCAGGAGATGTAGGAGACACAGGTTCAATCCCTGGGTCAGGAAGATCCTCTGGAGAACAAAATGACAACCCCCTCCAATATTCTTGCCTAGACAACTCCACGGACAGAGGAGCTTGGCAGGCTAGAGTCCATGGACTCACAAGAGTCAGACACAACTGGATGACTGAGCATACACACACACACACTCACACATACATAGAACAACCTCTAATTAAAATATACTTGATAAGGTAATAAAGTGATCCAAAAATTATCTGAGGAGAAGTGTCTCCAGACAGAGAAAGAGCTAATAAAGAAGACTTGAAGCAAGAGTCCCTGGACTGTCCATCCAAATACCAAGTCAACGAATCTCAGCAGAACAAGCAAGGAGGAAAGCAGTGGGAGATAAACGTGAGAAGTGGGACCAGATTGTGTGTGTGTGTGTGTGTGTGTGTGTGTGTGGCTGCAGTCCATGGGGTTGCAAAGAGTCGGACATGACTGAGCAACCTCACTTTGACTTTTCACTTTCATGCACTGGAGAAGGAAATGGCAACCCACTCCAGTATTCTTGCCTAGAGAATCCCAGGGATGGGGGAGCCTGGTGGGCTACTGTCTATGGGGTCACACAGAATCGGACACGAGTGAAGCAACTTAGCAATGATGAGGAAATGTTAAGTGGCAGTTAAGGTTAGAAGTTTGGGTTTTCAGAGAGAGATCTATGCTAGATATATAAATGTAGGAGTTATCAGTATATAGATAAGAGACCCATGAGACTAAAACGGATCACCAGAAGAGCAAGTGTAGATAGTAAAGGCGTCCAGGGACTGAGACCTGGGATACTCTTAAAAGCTTTGGGGTTGTGGAAGCCAGGTGTAAGATATTTCAATAAAAAATGGAGTGACCAATTGTGTTTAAGTCTGATGGCAAGTCAAGATAAACTTTAAGAATGACCATTGAATTTAGCAGTGTGGAAGTCACTGATGGCTTTGAAAAGCCTCTTCACCAGAGAGGTAAAGGCAGATAAGTCTTACTACACTGCATTCAAGAGATAATGTGATGAGAAGAACAGGAACAACAGACATTAAAAAATTAGTTCAGAAAGGTTACAAGATACAAGACTGAAAAATGAAAGTGGATGTTCTCAGGCATGTCTGACTCTTTGTGAACCCATGAACTATAGAGTCCATGGAATTCTCTAGGCCAGAATACTGGAGTGGGTAGCCTTTCCCTTCTCCAGGGGATCTTCCCAACCAACCCAGGGATCGAACCCAGGTCTCTGACAATGCAGGCAGATTCTTTACCAGCTGAGCCACAAGGGAAGCCCAAGAATACTGGAGTGGGTAGCCTATCCCTTCTCCAACAGATCTTCTCGACCAGGGATTAAAACAGTGTCTCCTGCACTGCAGGTGGATTCTTTACCAACTGAGCTATCACAATATACAAAATTCAACTGTATTTCTACACACTTATGATGCACAATGAGAAAATAAAATTAAGGAGATAGTTCCATCTAAAAAGTATCAAAAAGAACAAAATACTTTGAAATAAATTTAACAGAAAAGTACACATTATATGCTCTGAAAATTATAAAACATTGTTGCAAGAAATGAATGGAGAGACATCCACGTTCATGAATCAGATGACAACTCCCAAACTGATTTATAAATTCAATGTGACCCTTATCAAAATCTCAACTAGCTTTTTTTGCAGGAAGGTGATCTTAAAATTTCATATAAAAATGCAAGGGACTCAGTATAGCAAAACAATCTTTAAAAGGAAGAACAAAGATAGAAGCCTCATGCTTCTCAATTTCATAACTTGCTATANTTTTTTTTTTTTTTTGGCAGAAATGAAATACTTCATTGAAGGCACTGAATGCTTCATATTGAAGGTTATCAGGAGGTACAATGTCTGTTCTCGCTTTTAGTGACAGGAAGATGAATTAATGGGTTCAGATGGTGACAGTGAGTAATAGTTTCATCCATTAATGATTGCCATAGATATTCTGAGGGAGGGGGAGGAACCTAAGACAAGAATTGAGTGAAACATTTACCAAAGGTGATCTCATCTTAGGGCCTGGACAGGATGATGACTCATGCAGCATATACAACACCAAACTGTCTACATCGATCTTAATCAAAAGAAATCAATTTGACTTCTCCCCATCTGCACACCCAATAATAGTGGTCAATAATACTGAGAGCAAGACTAGACACATATCATTCATTTATACCCTAGAGAGCTTTAAAAGTAAAAATCAACATATTCAAAGTCTTTTACCCAGCAGAACGGGCATAGCTGGTCAGAACATTTGCGTTTATCTTCCTCTATAGTATTTTCCAGGCTTCCCGGGTAGCTCAGCTGGTAACGAATCTGCCTGCAGTGAAGGAGACCCTGGTTCGATTCCTGGGTCACGAAGTTCCCCTGGAGAAGGGATATGCTACCCACTCCGGTATTCTTGGGCTTCCCTGATGGCTGACAGTAAAGAATCTGCTTGCAATGTGGGAGAACTAGGTTCAATCCCTGGGTTGGGGAGATCCCCTGGAGGAAGGCATGGCAACCCAGTACAGCATTCTTGCCTGGAGAATTCCATGGACAGAGGTGCCTGGCGGGCTACTGTCCATGAGGTCGCAAAGAGTCATGACGGAGTGACTAAGCTCTGCACAGTATTTCCCTGGTGGCTCGGATGGTAAAGAATCCATTTGCAATGTAGGAGACCCAGATTTGATCCCTGGGTGGGGAAGATCCCCTGGAGGAGGAAATGGCAACTCACTCCAGTACTCCTGCCTAGAGAATTCTATGGACAGAGGAGTCTGGCATGCAAAGAGTTGGACCCGACAGAGCGACTAACAGACAGACAGACAGACAGACAGACAGACACACGTGTGTGCTTTCCTGAGAAGCAGGGGAGAATGCCCAAGAGGGGACACACAGTAGACTACCCTACGATCACTATACTTAAAGGGACACTAAGGAAACATTTTGCTTCCAGAAACCAGAATCTAAGTAAACACAGAAAAGGCCTACCTGCTAACTATCATACCGTAAATGTTGGAAGATATGAAAGAAAGCAGCAGTTTCTAGCCTCTGCACTGAGTGGGTAGTCAATAAAATTGTTGACAATCTTATTCCTGCCCATCATAAAAGGGCTAAAAAAGTAAGAGTAAGTGATACTGGACAACTTCCAGTAATACGCTGGAGCAATGCCAGGGAGAGGACACAGCGTTCATTAAATCAGAGCAATTTGAGAAAGCTGTTTTAGGTTGAACTGCCTAGGAAAATATGTCACGCATCAGCTTTTTGATCATTATTGCATGAAAACGAGTACATGAATATCCTCTGCAACTACCATAATCCTGGAATTGCCTCTATCACATACATATTCTGTCTCTTGGCCCAAATCCTCTAGTTGATACAGGTCTCTCTGGGGAACAGCACAGCTGAGCCTGGGGTACGGAACCCCCCTTGCAGGACACACCTGTAGTGTCCTACACCCTCCTGTCCTAGTCCACTATGACCCTACTGAATATGCATTTACTCTGACAAGATTAATATTGGAGTCAGAGTTGAAGGGAGTGAACTTGTCTAACACTATCGTGCTATCTACAAGTAAAACGTACGAGTCCATAACTCGTCATGAAGAGCAAATGAAATGGAGAGTTAGTGAGGTCAAAGGTGTAAAACATAATTAACGAATTTGTAGAATGTTAGAGCTACAGGGGAGATTGAAGTTCACTTAGTATAACCCTCTTTACAGAAAACTGTAGCCCAGAGAAATTCGATTACTTGCCCTGAATTAGTCATAATTACAGAATGAAAAACAAAGTAACACGATGTCTGTAAGGACATCAAAAACATTAGGTAAGACTACTAATCATGTCGAAGCATTTGGAATTTAAGAAATTCAACTCTGTGTATTTTTTTTAACATTTACTAAGAGCTTGTTACGTGCCAGATACAGCACTGAACAAAAATCCCTATGTCCGTAGAGTATACAATCTAGTAAAGAAACTAAACATTAAGCAAACCATACAGTATGCCACACAGCGGGGAGGAGGAAGTGGCAACCCACTCCAGCATTCTTGCCTGGAGAATCCCATGGGCAGAGAAGCCTGGCTAGCTACAGCCCATGGGGGCACAAGAGTCGGATACAACTTAGTGACTAAACCATACAGCTGTAAATATCATGAAAAAAATAAAGCAGGGGAAGGGGAAGGGGGACCTAAGGGGAGCAGGTGGATAGGAGGGTCACATTTTAAAACAGGTGGTCAGAGGCTTCCCAGGTGGCACAGTGGTAAAGAATCTGCCTGCCAATGCAGGAGATGTAGGAGACACAGGTTCAATCCCTGGGTCAGGAAGATCCTCTGGAGAACAAAATGACAACCCCCTCCAATATTCTTGCCTAGACAACTCCACGGACAGAGGAGCTTGGCAGGCTACAGTCCATGGACTCACAAGAGTCAGACACAACTGGATGACTGAGCATACACACACACACACTCACACATACATAGAACAACCTCTAATTAAAATATACTTGATAAGGTAATAAAGTGATCCAAAAATTATCTGAGAAGTGTCTCCAGACAGAGAAAGAGCTAATAAAGAAGACTTGAAGCAAGAGTCCCTGGACTGTCCATCCAAATACCAAGTCAACGAATCTCAGCAGAACAAGCAAGGAGGAAAGCAGTGGGAGATAAACGTGAGAAGTGGGACCAGATTGTGTGTGTGTGTGTGTGTGTGTGTGCGTGCTGTGTGCAGACAGTGGGGATCATGAGATTTGGCTTTGGATGTGTTAAGTTTGGCTGCTGTGTTGAGAAAGTACACGGATACAAATAGAGATTATTTTGTTGTTGTTTAGTTGTTAAGTCATGTTTGACTCTTTTGTGACCTTTTGGACTGTAACCCACCAGGCTCCTCTCTGTCCATAGGATTTTTCAGGCAAGCATACTGGAGTCGGTTGCCATTTCCTTCTCCAGGGGATCTTAACAGCCAGAGACTGAACCTGCATCCCTTTCATTGTAGGCAGATTCTTTACCACTGAGCCACCTGGGAAGAGATTACTTAGGAACTCTTAAGATAATCTATGAGATAGACGATGGTGGTATGGACCAGGTATCTCACAGCAGAAGTAATGTGAATTGGAAATGTATTTTTCAGGTAAAGCTGACACAATTTGCTGATGAAGTAAAGGATGAAAGAGACAGAGTGGGGAAATTCAATGATTTCTTCAAGGTTCTTGGTCTCAATAACTAGACACACAGAATTGCTAATTAACCAATATGGGGAAGACTATAGGAAGAGCAAATTGAGGGGAACCAATGTGGAGAAGGCAATGGCACCCTACTCCAGTACTCTTGCCTGGAAAATCCTATGGATGGAGGAGCCTGGTGGGCTGCAGTCCATGGGGTTGCAAAGAGTCGGACATGACTGAGCAACCTCACTTTGACTTTTCACTTTCATGCACTGGAGAAGGAAATGGCAACCCACTCCAGTATTCTTGCCTAGAGAATCCCAGGGATGGGGGAGCTTGGTGGGCTACTGTCTATGGGGTCACACAGAGTCGGACACGAGTGAAGCAACTTAGCAATGATGAGGAAATGTTAAGTGGCAGTTAAGGTTAGAAGTTTGGGTTTTCAGAGAGAGATCTATACTAGATATATAAATGTAGGAGTTATCAGTATATAGATAAGAGACCCATGAGACTAAAACGGATAACCAGAAGAGCAAGTGTAGATAGTAAAGGCGTCCAGGGACTGAGACCTGGGATACTCTTAAAAGCTTTGGGGTTGTGAAAGCCAGGTGTAAGATATTTCAATAAAAAATGGAGTGACCAATTGTGTTTAAGTCTGATGGCAAGTCAAGATAAACTTTAAGAATGACCATTGAATTTAGCAGTGTGGAAGTCACTGATGGCTTTGAAAAGCCTCTTCACCAGAGAGGTAAAGGCAGATAAGTCTTACTACACTGTATTTAAGAGATAATGTGATGAGAAGAACAGGAACAACAGACATTAAAAAATTAGTTCAGAAAGGTTACAAGATACAAGACTGAAAAATGAAAGTGGATGTTCTCAGGCATGTCTGACTCTTTGTGAACCCATGAACTATAGAGTCCATGGAATTCTCTAGGCCAGAATACTGGAGTGGGTAGCCTTTCCCTTCTCCAGGGGATCTTCCCAACCAACCCAGGGATCGAACCCAGGTCTTTGACAATGCAGGCAGATTCTTTACCAGCTGAGCCACAAGGGAAGCCCAAGAATACTGGAGTGGGTAGCCTATCCCTTCTCCAACAGATCTTCTCGACCAGGGATTAAAACAGTGTCTCCTGCACTGCAGGTGGATTCTTTACCAACTGAGCAATCACAATATACAAAATTCAACTGTATTTCTACACACTTATGATGCACAATGAGAAAATAAAATTAAGGAGANCTTGGTGGGCTACTGTCTATGGGGTCACACAGAGTCGGACACGAGTGAAGCAACTTAGCAATGATGAGGAAATGTTAAGTGGCAGTTAAGGTTAGAAGTTTGGGTTTTCAGAGAGAGATCTATACTAGATATATAAATGTAGGAGTTATCAGTATATAGATAAGAGACCCATGAGACTAAAACGGATAACCAGAAGAGCAAGTGTAGATAGTAAAGGCGTCCAGGGACTGAGACCTGGGATACTCTTAAAAGCTTTGGGGTTGTGAAAGCCAGGTGTAAGATATTTCAATAAAAAATGGAGTGACCAATTGTGTTTAAGTCTGATGGCAAGTCAAGATAAACTTTAAGAATGACCATTGAATTTAGCAGTGTGGAAGTCACTGATGGCTTTGAAAAGCCTCTTCACCAGAGAGGTAAAGGCAGATAAGTCTTACTACACTGTATTTAAGAGATAATGTGATGAGAAGAACAGGAACAACAGACATTAAAAAATTAGTTCAGAAAGGTTACAAGATACAAGACTGAAAAATGAAAGTGGATGTTCTCAGGCATGTCTGACTCTTTGTGAACCCATGAACTATAGAGTCCATGGAATTCTCTAGGCCAGAATACTGGAGTGGGTAGCCTTTCCCTTCTCCAGGGGATCTTCCCAACCAACCCAGGGATCGAACCCAGGTCTTTGACAATGCAGGCAGATTCTTTACCAGCTGAGCCACAAGGGAAGCCCAAGAATACTGGAGTGGGTAGCCTATCCCTTCTCCAACAGATCTTCTCGACCAGGGATTAAAACAGTGTCTCCTGCACTGCAGGTGGATTCTTTACCAACTGAGCAATCACAATATACAAAATTCAACTGTATTTCTACACACTTATGATGCACAATGAGAAAATAAAATTAAGGAGACAGTTCCATCTAAAAAGTATCAAAAAGAACAAAATACTTTGAAATAAATTTAACAGAAAAGTACACATTATATGCTCTGAAAATTATAAAACATTGTTGCAAGAAATGAATGGAGAGACATCCACGTTCATGAATCAGATGACAACTCCCAAACTGATTTATAAATTCAATGTGACCCTTATCAAAATCTCAACTAGCTTTTTTTGCAGGAAGGTGATCTTAAAATTTCATATAAAAATGCAAGGGACTCAGTATAGCAAAACAATCTTTAAAAAGAAGAACAAAGATAGAAGCCTCATGCTTCTCAATTTCATAACTTGCTATAGCAATTAAAACAGACTGCTTTGGTTTAAGTATAAATACACAGATTAATGGAATAGAAAAGAGATTTCAGAAATAAACCCTAATATTAATGGCCCATTGATTTTTGACAACAGTGTCATATCAATTCAGTGGGGTGAATGATAGTCTTTTGAACAAACGATGCTGGGATAACTAGATATCCTCATACAAAAGAATGAGGTTGGATGCCTATCTAGCTCTATACATAAATATTAACTCAAACCAGATCATAGACCTCAGTGTAAGAGCTAAAACTACAAAACTCTTAAAAGAACACACAGAAATAAATCTTGGTGAACTTGGACTGTGTGCACGTATGCTCAGTCACTTCGGTCGTGTCTGATTTTGCAGCTATATGGACTGTAGCTCTCCAGGCTCCAGTCCATGGGATACTCCAGGCAAGAATACTAGAGGGGGGGTGTCATTCCCTCCTCCAGGAGATCGACCCGACGCAGGGATTGAATCCATGTCTCCAGCACTGCAGGCAGCTTCTTTACCCACTGAGCTACTGGGGAAGCCCTGAACTTGGATTAGGTAATGACCAAAGCAACAAGAGAAAAAGTAGATGAATTGGACTTCCTCAAAATTAAAAAATTTTGTCCTGCAAAGGAAACCATCAAAAAAGTGAAAAAAAAAAAATACCCCAGAACAAGAAATATTTGCAAACCCTAAGTCTAATAAGGGACCTTATGCAGAATATATTAACAACTCTCAGAACTCAATAACCAAAAGATAAATAACCCAATTACAAAATGGCAAAGGATTTGAAAAAACAGTTTTCCAAAACAGATATACAAGGGGCTAATAAGCATGTGAAAAGATGCTCACCATCGTTAGCCATCAGAAAAATAAATATGCTCACCATTGTTAGTCATCAGGGAAATCAAAATCACAATGAGATACCACTTCATACACTTTAGGACGACTATAATCAGAGAGATAGGTAAGGATAAGAGTTGGAGGATGTGAAGAAAATCTGAACCCTTATACACAATTGGTGTGAATGTAAAATGATGCAGACGCTTTGTAGAAGTTTTCAGTTCCTTAAAATGTTCAACATTAGGCTACCACATGACCCAGCAAATCCCTTCCTGGGTATATAGCCAAGAGAAATAAAAACACAGCAAAGCTTGTAAACAAATGTTCACAGCAGCGTTATTCACAGTAGCTAACAGAAACAGCCCAAATGTTCATCAACTTGGTAAATAAAATAGAGTATATCCAGAGTGGAATATTATTCAGCAATAAAAAGCAATGAATTACTGATACAAGCTACAACATGGAGAAATCTTTAAAACATGATACTAAGTGAAAGACTCTAGTCACAAAAGACTATTTATTACATGACTCCATTTATATGGCAAGTCCAAAACAGGCACATCTATAGAGACAGAAAGCGGGCTGGTGATCGGCTGAAAGAATGAGAAATAACCGCTAGTGGGTATGGGATTTTTCTTTTCTACAATAAAAAAAATTTGATTATTGTTAGAAAAAAAATTATAAAATTTACAGTTGTGACCAATTTTAAGTATACTTTTCAGTAGTGTATCTTAAGTGTATTTATATTCATACTGTTGTGAAAGAGACCTCTGGAACTTCTTCATCTTGCAAAACTGAAACTCTGCTCATTACTAACTTCCCATTTCCTCCTGACCCCAGATCCTGGCAAGCACTGCTCTGCTTTCCTTTTTTTAATTTTGGCCGTGCTGGGTCTTTACAGCAGCACATGGGCTCTTTCTCCAGTTGCGGCGGGCACACTTCTCTTGCTGCGGAGCACAGGCTCTAGAGTGCGAGGGCTCAGCAGGTGCCGCCCACAGGCTTGGCTGCCCTACAGCGTGTGGGATCTTAGTTTCCCAACCAGGGATCAAAGCCGTGTTTCAAGCATGGGAAGGTGGATTCCTATCCACTGGACCACCAGGGAAATCTCCATCACTACTTTCTGTCTGCATGAATTTGATTATTCTAGGTTCCTAGTGTGAGTGGAATCACACAGTACTTGTCTTTTTGTTCCTAGATTACTTCATTTAGCACGATGTCCTTAAGGCTAATACTTAAGGACTACATGACAGGAATTCTTTCCTTTTTAGGGCTGAAGAGTATTCCATTGTGTGTATATAACACATTTTGTTTAACACCCATCTATTGATGGAAATTTAGGTTGCTTCCACCTCTTTCCACTATGAATATATCTGTTGAAGATTCTGCTTTCAATTATTTAGGATGTATACCCACAGTGGGATTGCTGGATCACCTGGGCATCTCTTTAGAGTGACAAGTGTTCTAAAATTTGATAGTAGTAATAGCTGTACAACCATAGAGTATAATAAAAACCACTGAATTGTACATTTCAAGTCAGTGAATCAAATGATATATGAATTATATCTCAATAAAGGTGTTAAAAAACACAACTCAGAAAGGCTAAAGCAAGGATTTAATTGCAGAAGGATTTAGACTGAACTGGATAATTAATCTGATTAAATAACCAGTCAATCTTGTCACAGAAGTAATTCTGACACTTATTTTCAATGACCTGGCTAGATGTTTAGGTGTTTTCTGAGACATAACTTCAGTGCTTTTTCAACCCTGACCATTAGAAGTAGGAAAAAGAAAATGTCAGTATCTCTCCTTAATTCACAGTATTAAAACTTTTCATATTTTATGTCAAGAAACACTGTAAAGAAATAACAAATTCATACTAACTATAGCAATTTTTATTTCACCTGCTCTGTAGGTATGGCATTCACCAGATTTTTTAGAGATAGGAAAATACAGTAGGACTTTACTCTCTTTGACTTAGATTCCCTTTTTGAAATGTCACTCACAATTATTTCACATAAAAGATGCTCAAAAGGCAGAGGGTTTATTTGCCTTTTTTGCTATAAAAATTATAAAACTAAAGTCCTGTGTTCATCATCACTGAATGGGGAAAGAGGTAATAAACTTAAAAACATGAGAGAAAAAATTCTGAGCAAAAAACATACATCAAATTCAGATTGTTCTCATCTCTAACTGCTGTATACAACTACAAAAGCTAACAGCAATATAGATGGCCACTGGTGCTCAGAAATTCATTTCTTCATCTTCTCTTCTTTATCCAAACATTTTCAATTTTGTCAAGATTCAAGTGGTACAGTTATATAAAGATAATAAATCAGATAATCTCAAAGATTTCTAATAATGTCTTCTGAGCAGAGCAGAGCAAAGTGAGAGAAACCTCACCAGCCTGAGTGATCATTTTTAAAACAATAGGTACCAGATGGTTTACAGTAATGAGACAAGTCTGGAAGCCAATTTTCAATCCTGGTCCCAAGCATAAGTGAAATAATGGTCATGATTTAATTAAAAAGATACCAATTGTGTGGGACAGTCTTTCTTTCCAAATTACACATCTTATACACTTTGACAGTTTTTCCTAAAATAATCTCTTGGGGTAGACTTTAAGCAGGTTGAAATACTAATGGTTGATTTCAGATTCTTGTTACAGGTTTTTCAAAGTCCGTCTGTGTGCAGAAGCAAAATTATGAATGGCAACTCGAAGATCTGAGTTCCCCTTGGGGATGTCACAGGAATTGATGACTGAATGTAGTGCCCGGGTATACGCTGCAAATAAAGATTAACATAGTGATGAATGAAGCAGGATTCTAAACAGTTCTCCCAACCTCTTCCTATTAGTATTGCTTCTCCACCCAGTCTTATAGGCATTAACAATCCACTGAATAAGTATTGAGTATTTACCACATGCCAAGTACTCTGAGATTACAGAAAAGATCATGAGAGGATAGACACAAAAATTAAATTACAGTGTACTATTTCCAAACCAGAGGCATATACAAAATGTCATCACAGCATGAAGTTCAAAATGAAAAAGAAACTAGGAGAGGATGAAAAAGATTCCTAGAAGTGGCAACATTCAAAAAAAAAAAAAAGAATCCCTAACAATTAAGATGGTCTTGAAGGATTAACAGAAGTAAAGGAAGGAAGGCCTTCTAGGCAAAGAAATGAGTGTGTGGGGGTACAAGGATATATATTTTTAAAATGTGGTGTGTACTGACAATAGCAGGTTCGATATGGCTGGAGTGCGGCCTGAAGCCAGAGGGAAAACATGCCAGCTATGCACTCTGTTTTGTTGTACTGCAGTGGTAAGTCCTACAGGTCTGATGATAACGGCACGATCAGATGTGTGTTTTTAAAACAATTCACAGGACTGATAAGAAACTCATATCGCAGATGGAACATGAGGGATACAAACACCACCAGCATTTTCGGCGTTTGTATGAAACCTCTATAATCTCTACACTATGTAAATCAATACATTTAAGAATGGACAGGAAACAGAAATATTAGTGACAACGGGAAATGACTCCATTTCTTCTAGCTGGTACTCTTAACAGAGTTTATATTGGTCCTCATGTTTCTCAGTGACCCCAAGCAGAATTGGCAGTCTAATGTGAATATATACACATTATAAATAATATACAGGTGATAAGTCTATGTTAGATAACATTCAAGAATTTGGATAACAGGGTATTCAACTGGACAGAGGCTTGACTTAGATAGCTATAAACCTCTAATCTGCATTTACAAGAGGACTTGCAACCTTAGTCTCATTACTGTACAATGGGCTAGGACTATTTCCCTAGCATAAATGAAGACAAGAAGATAACATATCTCAAAGAGAAATATAACTCATTATGGTTATTTTTATTGCCTCAGAGTTGTTTTGTAAAAGGGGGGGGGTGTAACAGTCTTTGATATATAACAAGCACTTAGTCAATAAATGCTAAATTTCTACTACAATCACTACTTCTACTCTTGTTATTTTTTTTATCTGCCACCAGGCCCCAACCATTCTTTGAAACTTACCTTTGTGGTTTTTATAGAAAAGACAATTGTTGGCACAGGTATCAGGATGAGCATCCCAAAAATCAGGACCACAGCAGCAGAGTGGAGGTAAAGTAATATTATGTAGTTGCATTTTCTCCTGGATCTGGGCTCTTAAAGCTTCTACATATCTATAAAAATACAGTATGACCAAGCAAAGTGAACCACTAGGAAGAGAATGAGCATGAGTCCTTATTTTTTACTCCTAGCTCAAACTGTGAAACTATTTCATATCACTGTGCCTCAACCCTTCCTCTATGTACGAAGAAGCAGTACAAGGAAAAATGTAGTGCTATTCCAGAAAGGTATTAGGAAATCAAGAAATCTGTTCACCTTCTGACACACAAGGTGAGGGTTCAATCCCTGGTAGGCAAGCTAGGATGCCACATGCCTCATGGCCAAAAACAGCCAAAGAACATAAAACAGAAACAATATTGTAACAAATTCAATAATAACTTCAAAAAACAGTCCACATCAAAAAAAAAAAGTCTTAAAAAAAAAGAATGTGATGAAGTTCTGTGCCTCCTAAAGCATAAGACCCAGTCAATTCATTTTAGGGAAAATGAGAACACCGACTTCCTAACAGGTCCCCTCCAGGGCCAAAATTTCATGCAGAACTTTCCAAAGTACCTTTGGTATTCTTTTTCTTTCTGCTGTTGTTTTTCTCTGGCTCCTTTTACTTCCTCAAGTTGTAGTTGGGCTAATATCTCACTCATCTTCTCCCCTGAACATGGCTCTTCATGGGAGTTCATTCTTAATATCCTCTGTTCTTCAGCATAACGCTGCTGCTCTTTCTTTTTCTTAATTCTGAGAATAAAATCATAACATGGTTAGGAATTTCATCAAGTCATTATTTAGAATTAGCTTTTAGATCCAAATACCTCAAGAAATTCCCAGAAAGAGGGGGACTCAGGAAATCAGTTTAACAACCCTAGAAAAGCCTCAAAACTCCCGACTGGCTGGTTTATCTCATTGCTCATGTGTACACATAGTCTCTTGAATGGAAATGACCAATAGTTACTACTAAAAGCGTGTTCCTGGAAGAATTCTAACACAAGAACTTTCTGAGGTTAAAATTACAAGTAGACAAGGCTTCTGCTTTTGGCTAAAATGGATTAACGGGGACTGGATTTGCCCTACCTCCCTAAACAACCAAATAAATGAAACAACAAATCAATGCAGAAACCAAAACCAAACAAAAAACAATGGTTTCCTAGACACTGGGTATTCAGCAATGAAAGACAGTGATCCTTGACAGATGGAAAACAAGTGAAGTGAGTCCTACAAGGGCCCAAGTTCACTGCCTTCAAAGTTTCCAGGCAGTAGCAGCACAGGGCAGGAGAGTTGAGGTGGAGCCTGATAGACTTTCTAAGTTGGGGAGATGATGCTGAAAATACAGGGACACAAAAGCAACTAGAGTACTTAAGGCAGAAAACCCAGGGGAGAGAGCTGCTCAGACAGAGAATCCCAGAGATCTAGGGGGTCTCCTTCTAATACTCAGCAGGGCATTGAGCATGTATGTGAGGACACGATCTGAGACCAAGGACAGAGCCATCCTAAGGAGTAACAGGGAACAGTCCTGTGCCCACACAGCAGAATGGAGACTGTTCCCATTACGTAAGCCTTGAAACACTCATAATGTATGGGCATCGGGTAGAGTTNCATTGAGCATGTATGTGAGGACATGATCTGAGACCAAGGACAGAGCCATCCTAAGGAGTAACAGGGAACAGTCCTGTGCCCACACAGCAGAATGGAGACTGTTCCCATTACGTAAGCCTTGAAACACTCATAATGTATGGGCATCGGGTAGAGTTTGCAGGAAGACTTTAACTCAGTAGTGGGGAATAACGATTGTTTCAGACACAGCCAACACTGTAAAAGCAAAGCCCCAAAGTAACCTAAATAAAAGTGCCAGCAGTTCAGTCACATCCGACTCTTTTCCAAGGACTGTAGCCCCCAAAGCTCCTTTGTCCATGGGATTTTCCAGGCAAGAATCCTGGAGTGGGTTACCATTTCCTTCTGCATCCCTAAACAAAGCTCAGAAAAATTTTATAGGAATACAAAAATAACCAGTAACGAACCAATGAGGTAAATTCAATGTTGGACATCTAATCAAAGATTACCAGGCATGCAAAGAGGCAGGCAAATACAATTCATAGTGAAGAGAGTAATCAACCACTCAAAATCAACCTAGAATAGACAGTGATTAGAATTCGCATAGAAGGACATTAAAACAAGATAGTACAATTACTAATAGATCCTATATGTTCAAAAAGTTTAGACATAAAGAAGATTGAAATCAACTATCAAGATGAAAACTACAATTTCTGAAATAAAACTATGTTGGGGAATAAGTCTATATGTTAAAGAAATAGAATTAATAATTAGTAACCTTCCAAAACAGAAAGCACCAGGCCCAGATGGGCTCACCAAACAATCAAGGAAGGAATTACACTAAGTCTCTTCAGTCTCTTTCAGTGGATAGAAACAGAAAGCACGCTTCTTAACTCATTCTGTGAGGTCAGCATTACTCTAAAATCAAAACCAGACAAAGATATTAGAAAGTATTACCAATATCTCTCATGAACAAGAGGCAAAAATCCTCAAAAATATTAGCAAGTCGAATCTAACAATGCACACATATATCATGATCAAAAGGAATTTAGGCCAAGAATGAAAGGCTAGTTCAACATGAAAAAAATCAATTAATGTAATAGAGCACTTCAAAAGCTATATAAGAAAAATCACAATTCTATAAAAAGATGTGGAGAAAGCACTTGACAAAATCAGACACCACACAATCCAGCAGTGCCCCTTGGAATTTACACAACTTACACCCACACCAAACCTGCACATGGATGTTTGAAATAGTTTATTTGCCAAATGCTGGAAGAAACCACGATGTTCTTCAGTAGATGAATGGATAAATAAACTGTTGTACTTTCAAACAACAAAATATTATTCAGTACTAAAAAGAAATGAGCTATCAAGCCATGAAGAGATGTCTGATGTAAATGCCTATTACTAAGTGAAAGAAGCCAATCTCAAAAGGCTACATACTGTATGATTCCAACCGTATGACATTCTGGAAAGAGTAAAACAAGGGAAACAGTGAAAGATCAGTGGTTGCCAGAAGCTGGAGTTGGAGAGAGGGAAAGAAGGTGAACAGGCAGAGCATAAAGGAATTTTAGAGTAGTGAAACTATTCTATATGATACTTAATGATGGAGCCAAGTCATTATGCATTTGCCCAAACCCATAAATGCACAACACCAAGAGTGAACCCTAAGGCAAATTATGAACTTTGGTTGATAATGATGTACCAATGCAGGCTTATCACGTGTTAACAGTTGTACCACACTGGTGGGGGATGTTGATAATGGAGGAGGCTCTGAATGTCAAAGGACAGTACATATGAACAGTTTGCTCTACCTTCCTCTAAATTTTGCCATGAACCTAAACTGCTCTACAAAAAAAACTCTTTATTTAAAAAAAAAATACCCTGGATGGGATTACTAGCACGTTAAACATTGCAAAACTAAATCTGAAAGCATAATGATAGAAATTATCCAAAATAAACCACAGGGAGAAAATCCAAAAATTTAAAAGGAACACAAAAAAGCAATGAATCCAATTAAAAATGGGTAAAGGACTGGAATAGATATTTCTCCAAAGATGATCTATAAATGACCAACAAACATAAGAAAAGTTGCTCAACATCATGAATCTTCATTCAAATAGAAATCAAAATTTCAATGAGATTATCACCTCATACTATGTTCACAACAATATGGATGTGTTTATTTACGTTACTGAACTGTACACTTAAACACGGTTACAATGGTAAATTATACATTATATGTTTTTTACCATCAAAAGAAAAAAAGTCACATAAATAAATGAATACATGGTGGGAAAAAAATGAAATCAAGTTGTTTTTAGATGTACAAAACCTGAAAGAATTCATCCCCAGTACGGGCATAAACCAGAGAGAGTACAGGCTTGGTTCTAGACTACTGTAATAAAGGGAAGATTGAGATACAGCAAGTCACATGAAGTTTTTGGTTTCCCAGTGCATATAAAATTGTTTACACCGTAGTCTTTTAAGTGTGTGATAACACAGTGTACATGCCTTAATTTAAAACTAATTGGCATCAGCAGANAAATTATACATTATATGTTTTTTACCATCAAAAGAAAAAAAGTCACATAAATAAATGAATACATGGTGGGAAAAAAATGAAATCAAGTTGTTTTTAGATGTACAAAACCTGAAAGAATTCATCCCCAGTACGGGCATAAACCAGAGAGAGTACAGGCTTGGTTCTAGACTACTGTAATAAAGGGAAGATTGAGATACAGCAAGTCACATGAAGTTTTTGGTTTCCCAGTGCATATAAAATTGTTTACACCGTAGTCTTTTAAGTGTGTGATAACACAGTGTACATGCCTTAATTTAAAACTAATTGGCATCAGCAGACTAGTTCAACACAAGGTTGCCACATACCTTCAATTTGTAAAAAATTGCAGTANGCTTTGGTCCAGTCGCTCCATTCTTTCTGGAGCTATTAGTAATTGTCCTCGGCTCTTCTCCAATAGCTGGACACCTTCTGGCCTTGGGGGGCTCATCTTCCAGTGTCATATCTTGTTGCCTTTTCACACTGTTCATGGGGTTCTTGCAGCAAGAATACTAGCCATTCCCTCCTCCAGTGGACCACATTTTGTCAGAACTCTTCACTATGACCTGTCTGTCCTGGGTGGTCCTGTATGGCATGGCTCATAACTCCACTGCGTTACACAGTCCATTCACCACAACAAGGCTGTGATCCATGAGGGGCATCACAATCAAACTCAAATGCAATATAAAGTTGGAACAGGGTAGAAGTAAGAAATCTCAATACTCCAATTTGTGTAGAGAGATGTTTTATTCCTAGTAAGGATCAAGATATAAAGGCACATCAGGCAGTGTACTGGGAACATGAGAAAGGTAATGTGGAGAAGAGCCACAGCACACATACTTATTCACACCTGCGTTTTCTTTTTTTGGCCATGCTGGACAGCATGCAAGATCTTACTTCCCTGACCAGGGATTGAACCCATGCCCACTACAGCAGATATGCAGAGTCCTAACCACTAGATTGCCAGGGAATTCCCCACAATTAACTTCAAAATATACATCAATTTGCTCTCTTAAAATATAACTAAGTATGATATAAGAGAATAAAAGGAAGAGATTAAAAAAGTATAAAAGTTTAAATATGAGCCTAGGATCAGAGATGCCCTTCGCCAAGATCTATTTACATAAAGATCTTTTCCCAAAGAGAGCCAGTTTTAAAAAGTAAACGTTTTGAGGACATTCATATTTGATTAGTTCAATAACTCCTGAGCTGGTGAAAACTGAAAACGTGAAAAGGTTTTTTTACAGATGAGAAATCAAACTGAGGTTTTCAGTTGTTGCTGTTGTTTAGTTGTGTCTGACTGTTTTGCAACCCCATGGACTGTAGCCCACCAGGCTCCTCTGTCAGATTTCTTAGGCAAGAATACTGGAGTGGGTTGCCATCTCCTTCTCCAGGGCATCTTCCC
>SJYW01009559.1:300430-313577 GCA_006410735.1 Raphicerus campestris | reverse complement strand
GGCAACCCACTCCAGTATTCTTGCCTGGTAAGAATTCCATGGACAGAGGATCCTGGCAGGATAGAGTCCATGGGATCCCACAGAGCCAAACATGACTGCACGGAGACCATCTGGTGATGTCTATGTGCAGAGTCATCTCTTGTGTTGTTGGAAAAGAGTGTTTGCTATGACCAGTGTGTTCTCTTGACAAAACTGTTAGGCTTTGTCCTGCTTTATTTTGTACTCCAAGGCCAAACTTGCCTGTTACTCCAGGTTTATCTCTTGACTTCTTACTTTTGCATTCCAATCTCCTATGATGAAAAGGACATCTTTGTTTGGTATTAGTTCTAGAAGGTGTTGTAGGTCTTCACAGAACTGGTCAACTAGCTTCTTTGGCATTAGTAGCTGGGGCATAGACTTGGATTACTATGATACTGAATAGTTTACTCTGTAAATGAACCAAGGTCATTCTGGGGTTTTTGAGACTGCACTCAAGTCCTGTATTTTGTATTCTTTTGTTGACTATGAGGGCTACTCCATTTTTTCTAATGGGTTTTTGCCCACAGCAGTAGATATAATGGTCATCTGAACTAAATTCGCCCTTCCTTCTTCATTTTAGTTAACTGATTCCCAAGATGTCGATGTTCACTCTTGCCATCTCCTGCTTGACTACATCCACTTTACCTTGATTGATGGTCCAAACATGCCAGGTCCTTATGCAATACTGTTCTTTACAACACTGGGTTTTACTGCCACCACCAAACACATCTGCAACTGAGCACTGTTTCTGCTTTGGTCCAGTCGCTCCATTCTTTCTGGAGCTATTAGTAATTGTCCTCGGCTCTTCTCCAATAGCTGGACACCTTCTGGCCTTGGGGGGCTCATCTTCCAGTGTCATATCTTGTTGCCTTTTCACACTGTTCATGGGGTTCTTGCAGCAAGAATACTAGCCATTCCCTCCTCCAGTGGACCACATTTTGTCAGAACTCTTCACTATGACCTGTCTGTCCTGGGTGGTCCTGTATGGCATGGCTCATAACTCCACTGCGTTACACAGTCCATTCACCACAACAAGGCTGTGATCCATGAGGGGCATCACAATCAAACTCAAATGCAATATAAAGTTGGAACAGGGTAGAAGTAAGAAATCTCAATACTCCAATTTGTGTAGAGAGATGTTTTATTCCTAGTAAGGATCAAGATATAAAGGCACATCAGGCAGTGTACTGGGAACATGAGAGAGGTAATGTGGAGAAGAGCCACAGCACACATACTTATTCACACCTGCGTTTTCTTTTTTTGGCCATGCTGGACAGCATGCAAGATCTTACTTCCCTGACCAGGGATTGAACCCATGCCCACTACAGCAGATATGCAGAGTCCTAACCACTAGATTGCCAGGGAATTCCCCACAATTAACTTCAAAATATACATCAATTTGCTCTCTTAAAATATAACTAAGTATGATATAAGAGAATAAAAGGAAGAGATTAAAAAAGTATAAAAGTTTAAATATGAGCCTAGGATCATAGATGCCCTTCGCCAAGGATCTATTTACATAAAGATCTTTTCCCAAAGAGAGCCAGTTTTAAAAAGTAAACGTTTTGAGGACATTCATATTTGATTAGTTCAATAACTCCTGAGCTGGTGAAAAATGAAAACGTGAAAAGGTTTTTTTACAGATGAGAAATCAAACTGAGGTTTTCAGTTGTTGCTGTTGTTTAGTTGTGTCTGACTGTTTTGCAACCTCATGGACTGTAGCCCACCAGGCTCCTCTGTCCATGGGATTTCTTAGGCAAGAATACTGGAGTGGGTTGCCATCTCCTTCTCCAGGGCATCTTCCCCACCCAGGAATCAAATCCTCGTTTCCTGCATTGGCAGACGAATTCTTTACCACTGAGCTACCAGGGAAGCCTCAGGTTTTCAAGAGTGAAACTCAAATGGAGCCAAGTGAATAATAACAGAACAGCTTGGTTACTGGTATAATTCTCCATAGGCTTCCCCAGTGGCAGCAGCGGTAAAGAACCCAACTGCCAACGCAGGAAACATGAGACGCTGGTTCGATCCCTGGGTCAGGAAGATCCCCTGGAGGAGGGCATGGCAACCCACTCCAGTATTCTTGCCTGGAGAATCCCATGGACAGAGGAGCCTGGCAGGCTATAATCCATAGGGTCACAAAGAATCAGACATGACTCAAGTGACTTAGCGCACACACACATAATTCTGTATACCATTTATTCTCTATACCTATAAACTAAGAGCTAAGGAAACATGTCAGCATTGTTTCTCAAACGTGGGTAACAGGAAAATTACTCGAAATTGTTGGTAACAGGACAATTACTAGCAGTGATGTAATCAGCCCTTTCCCCTTCTTCCCCCCTAGTTAGTCCTCGCCTCACAGTCAAATATCTTAAGAGTCTAGCCTTTTCCTCTCTGATCTCCTCTCCCCTCCAATATGGCTTTTAAGACCCACCAATCACTCCACAAAACAACTCTCTCCAAGGTCATTGGTGGCCTACAGGTTAATCCATCTAGCATTTACATTCTCAACAGGCGCGACATTATACCTACGGCAGGAAAAACTGATTCGAGGGAGCAAAATATCTTAGATGTTAAAATAGTTTGTGGAACTTGAAAAGGTCACAGTACATAAGCAGAAATATACCATGTCTATTTCTTACTCTAGAAGGCATTGTCCATTTCTTATTCTATGCCTTCTCCTTAGGTGACTTTTTGCATACCATCTGCTTCTGTGACCACCCCTATCATCTGTAACTCATTAAGCTCCAGCTTCGGCATAGACCATTCCTCTGAGATTTAAACCTATTTAACTGCCTGCCAGTTTGAAATTCCACTTAAGTGTCTCAAAGGTATTTATCTGGGAAAAGGATCCACAGCTTTGGTTAGATTCTCAAGTTAAGAACTACTGCCACACAGTAGTTTCAGAAAGGATCATAACAATAAAAAATGGCAAAACCAACTTAAAAAGTTGATGAAAACAATTACTTTATAAACCTCTCAAATGTCTTTAAAGCTTCTTGTGTAAATATACTTTTTAGTTGATACACAATAGAAATGTAACTAGGTTGCAAATCAAGATATCAACATATGGGTTTTTCCCCGGGGAATGACGTGAATACAATTACAGTGGTTCTCGGGTCATGCTAAACCCAATGTCAAACTTTCAGTAAAAGAAAGTAAGAATATAAAACTCTGCAAATTGATTTGTCAACTTGCTACACTGAGGGTGTGCACAAGTAGATGGCAATATTTACATTTGGAAAGAATCCTAAAGAGAAAGTGGTATCATAGGCAAAGTATGCTAAAAATACATTCTTATAATTACAACAACTCAAAAACTCTTGTTAGTCATCTTTCATATAAGGTCACGCCACTAACCCTTTACAAAGTTAAACTGTGTAATAGATAGAGATCTAGAACTAAAATTGAAGACTTTTTGGCTCTATGAATTCATACTTCCTGAGCAATCACAGAAATCTGCCAACACTAACACTGTCAAATAAAGGGAACTCTGCACTCAAGAATAAGAAGTAGCTTTATTTCAGGAGTTAAAAGAGGTGTCTGCTAGAAAAACAACTTCTTAAGGAGATGAAAGAAATCTTCCTCTTTGGTACAAAAGGATTAAGGTCTAATCTAGCACAGTCTAAATCTCTGCCTGCCAATCCTGTTTTCCTGTTCAACCTTTTTCTCTTGTTTTTGATTCTATCAATATTCTTCTTCAGTGATTTCTGAAATCATTACTAAAAATAACCTAATATTTTCTACTGGATGCTCTACTTGAATTTCCTTTAAGGCACTTCAAATCCAATTTGCCCCAAACTAAATTTATCTTTTCCACCTCTACCTACCTCCTTGCTGGAAAATCTGTTTCAAAGCAGCTCATTAGGTAAATGGGCTAAGGGTGGACTAAGCCATAAACCCAGAACTTATCTTTGAATTCTCCTCTAGCAGTATCTTATCAATTCTATGTCTTCTGCTCTTAAAACTGCCTCCTCGTCACTGCCTCCCTGGCCCTGGCTTATAACTTATTGAAGTTACAGACTTCAAAGCAGTTAGGTGATGGAACTGAATAAATTTGGGATTGAATCCCAGTTCTGCCACTGTTAAGTATGATCTTTATCTTAGGCAACTTAGTTAACCTCCTTGGGGCTCATTTTCTCATCTGTAAAATAAAAAGAATAATAATCTCCTAACATCTTGTCTTAGCCATTTTATTCATTCCTCACAATGTATCTAAGTGGCTCCTGTTTTCAGGATAACATCCAAATTCCTTCTTATAACATACAAAATTCTTTATAATCTTTCCTCATTTTATAAGGCTTACCTCTTGCCATTCTATTAGCTCCGATCACATCCAGCTCAGAAGTGTCATATTCTTTCGTGTTACTGCTTTTACAGCGTTAGTCTTTCTGCCTGGAATCCCTATCTACTCTTGGTCCACCTGGTTCCAGTTGTGTCTCATATACTTCTGACCCTTCACAGCTCAGCCCAGGAAGTCTTCCCTGTACTGCTATACCGGGACCCCAGTTTTGAGTTCAAAACAGCTTCTGTGCTCTCATACCTTCTTGTAATTTTTTCCTTCTACTGACATTAGAAGAAAGATTTTACTTTATTAATATTTTACTTGTTATTCTTACATTTATGTTGATTAAAGAAATTAGTCTGTAATATTACTATCTTTTAATATCCAAGACAGGTTGATTTTAAGGTTATACTGGCTTCTATAATTATTTGGCAAGTATTCCTGTTTTCCATTCTCGGGAATATCTTATGTAAAACTTAGTGCTATTTTTTCCCTTAAATATTTGGTAACTAACATTTATTGGGCATGCACCACATGCCAGATTCTACACTAAGTTCATTTGCCATGTTACCTCATTTAATCCTCACAGCAACTTTCTGAGGTGTATACTCCTCTTATACCTGTTTTATAGAGAAGAAACTAGGGCTAATAGAAATAACCTGCCCAAAGTCACAAAGCTGGTGGGCAGCAGAGCTAGGACTTGAACACATATCTCCCCAGGTTCTTAATCACATGCTATATTATAATACTTAACATATCACACTATAATTATTCATTTATTTGCCTCTCCATTAGTCAGTGGAATCTATCTACTAAGATCCTTGCAGGATAGGATCATCCATATTTTGTATGCTTTAAATCTAGCATCATATCTTACCAATTAATAGATGTTCAATAAATAGCTGCTAAATGAATAAATGAAGACATATCATTTGATTCTCATAACAACTGGGTGAGGTAAAGTGGTTACTATCAATTCCTATGTAGAAAGCAGGTATATGTTTATTTTAGAATGCTGCTAAAGTGGTTTTGTTCTTCAAGTTAAAACAAATAACCCCCATGTAAAGAAGGGCATACATTTCGTTTCTTCAACAAGTAAAAAGCAAAAAANATGGACAGAGGAGCCTGGCAGGCTATAATCCATAGGGTCACAAAGAATCAGACATGACTCAAGTGACTTAGCGCACACACACATAATTCTGTATACCATTTATTCTCTATACCTATAAACTAAGAGCTAAGGAAACATGTCAGCATTGTTTCTCAAACGTGGGTAACAGGAAAATTACTCGAAATTGTTGGTAACAGGACAATTACTAGCAGTGATGTAATCAGCCCTTTCCCCTTCTTTCCCCCTAGTTAGTCCTCGCCTCACAGTCAAATATCTTAAGAGTCTAGCCTTTTCCTCTCTGATCTCCTCTCCCCTCCAATATGGCTTTTAAGACCCATCAATCACTCCACAAAACAACTCTCTCCAAGGTCATTGGTGGCCTACAGGTTAATCCATCTAGCATTTACATTCTCAACAGGGGCGACATTATACCTACGGCAGGAAAAACTGATTCGAGGGAGCAAAATATCTTAGATGTTAAAATAGTTTGTGGAACTTGAAAAGGTCACAGTACATAAGCAGAAATATACCATGTCTATTTCTTACTCTAGAAGGCATTGTCCATTTCTTATTCTATGCCTTCTCCTTAGGTGACTTTTTGCATACCATCTGCTTCTGTGACCACCCCTATCATCTGTAACTCATTAAGCTCCAGCTTCGGCATAGACCATTCCTCTGAGATTTAAACCTATTTAACTGCCTGCCAGTTTGAAATTCCACTTAAGTGTCTCAAAGGTATTTATCTGGGAAAAGGATCCACAGCTTTGGTTAGATTCTCAAGTTAAGAACTACTGCCACACAGTAGTTTCAGAAAGGATCATAACAATAAAAAATGGCAAAACCAACTTAAAAAGTTGATGAAAACAATTACTTTATAAACCTCTCAAATGTCTTTAAAGCTTCTTGTGTAAATATACTTTTTAGTTGATACACAATAGAAACGTAACTAGGTTGCAAATCAAGATATCAACATATGGGTTTTTCCCCGGGGAATGACGTGAATACAATTACAGTGGTTCTCGGGTCATGCTAAACCCAATGTCAAACTTTCAGTAAAAGAAAGTAAGAATATAAAACTCTGCAAATTGATTTGTCAACTTGCTACACTGAGGGTGTGCACAAGTAGATGGCAATATTTACATTTGGAAAGAATCCTAAAGAGAAAGTGGTATCATAGGCAAAGTATGCTAAAAATACATTCTTATAATTACAACAACTCAAAAACTCTTGTTAGTCATCTTTCATATAAGGTCACGGCACTAACCCTTTACAAAGTTAAACTGTGTAATAGATAGAGATCTAGAACTAAAATTGAAGACTTTTCGGCTCTATGAATTCATACTTCCTGAGCAATCACAGAAATCTGCCAACACTAACACTGTCAAATAAAGGGAACTCTGCACTCAAGAATAAGAAGTAGCTTTATTTCAGGAGTTAAAAGAGGTGTCTGCTAGAAAAACAACTTCTTAAGGAGATGAAAGAAATCTTCCTCTTTGGTACAAAAGGATTAAGGTCTAATCTAGCACAGTCTAAATCTCTGCCTGCCAATCCTGTTTTCCTGTTCAACCTTTTTCTCTTGTTTTTGATTCTATCAATATTCTTCTTCAGTGATTTCTGAAATCATTACTAAAAATAACCTAATATTTTCTACTGGATGCTCTACTTGAATTTCCTTTAAGGCACTTCAAATCCAATTTGCCCCAAACTAAATTTATCTTTTCCACCTCTACCTACCTCCTTGCTGGAAAATCTGTTTCAAAGCAGCTCATTAGGTAAATGGGCTAAGGGTGGACTAAGCCATAAACCCAGAACTTATCTTTGAATTCTCCTCTAGCAGTATCTTATCAATTCTATGTCTTCTGCTCTTAAAACTGCCTCCTCGTCACTGCCTCCCTGGCCCTGGCTTATAACTTATTGAAGTTACAGACTTCAAAGCAGTTAGGTGATGGAACTGAATAAATTTGGGATTGAATCCCAGTTCTGCCACTGTTAAGTATGATCTTTATCTTAGGCAACTTAGTTAACCTCCTTGGGGCTCATTTTCTCATCTGTAAAATAAAAAGAATAATAATCTCCTAACATCTTGTCTTAGCCATTTTATTCATTCCTCACAATGTATCTAAGTGGCTCCTGTTTTCAGGATAACATCCAAATTCCTTCTTATAACATACAAAATTCTTTATAATCTTTCCTCATTTTATAAGGCTTACCTCTTGCCATTCTATTAGCTCCGATCACATCCAGCTCAGAAGTGTCATATTCTTTCGTGTTACTGCTTTTACAGCGTTAGTCTTTCTGCCTGGAATCCCTATCTACTCTTGGTCCACCTGGTTCCAGTTGTCTCTCATATACTTCTGACCCTTCACAGCTCAGCCCAGGAAGTCTTCCCTGTACTGCTATACCGGGACCCCAGTTTTGAGTTCAAAACAGCTTCTGTGCTCTCATACCTTCTTGTAATTTTTTCCTTCTACTGACATTAGAAGAAAGATTTTACTTTATTAATATTTTACTTGTTATTCTTACATTTATGTTGATTAAAGAAATTAGTCTGTAATATTACTATCTTTTAATATCCAAGACAGGTTGATTTTAAGGTTATACTGGCTTTTATAATTATTTGGCAAGTATTCCTGTTTTCCATTCTTGGGAATATTTTATGTAAAACTTAGTGCTATTTTTTCCCTTAAATATTTGGTAACTAACATTTATTGGGCATGTACCACATGCCAGATTCTACACTAAGTTCATTTGCCATGTTACGTCATTTAATCCTCACAGCAACTTTCTGAGGTGTATACTCCTCTTATACCTGTTTTATAGAGAAGAAACTAGGGCTAATAGAAATAACCTGCCCAAAGTCACAAAGCTGGTGGGCAGCAGAGCTAGGACTTGAACACATATCTCCCCAGGTTCTTAATCACATGCTATATTATAATACTTAACATATCACACTATAATTATTCATTTATTTGCCTCTCCATTAGTCAGTGGAATCTATCTACTAAGATCCTTGCAGGATAGGATCATCCATATTTTGTATGCTTTAAATCTAGCATCATATCTTACCAATTAATAGATGTTCAATAAATAGCTGCTAAATGAATAAATGAAGACATATCATTTGATTCTCATAACAACTGGGTGAGGTAAAGTGGTTACTATCAATTCCTATGTAGAAAGTAGGTATATGTTTATTTTAGAATGCTGCTAAAGTGGTTTTGTTCTTCAAGTTAAAACAAATAACCCCCATGTAAAGAAGGGCATACATTTCGTTTCTTCAACAAGTAAAAAGCAAAAAAATAATTATATATTATTTGCAAACTGTCATTGACAACAGATTTAATGTTCTGATACCATCTGTAAGACAGAGACCTTCATATTTCTTCTGGGGTCAAGAGTATAAATCCAACAAGAAAAAGATTATCCAGTGAGAAAATGGCAATAAAACAAAAGCCTTAAGCAGAAAAGCTTTCAAAGAAGGTCAGCAGAATAGTAAAGAAGAATTCCCCACTGACTACACCATGTGGTAGGCATGTCATAAGAAGATTTAAGGTAGACATAAAATACCCACAGCAGAGATGTCTTGGCTTCAATTAGATGAACTAAAATTTCTATTCTGTGTTTTGCCTGATGAGTCTGTAAAAATGCTTATATATGGACACCACAGAATTCAGATTTTTTTATTTTTGATGGAGATCAGATCATAATTATGGCAAAATCACTAAATTATAGTATGACAAATCTGGCCTATATATAAGAATGGACTTCCTGAGAGCCAATGTCCTTAGATTCTAAAACTATTATCCAGGGAATTACATAATTACAGTCCCAAAGAACATTAAGAATAGAAAATATCCTTGAACTATTTAAACAGAATTCTGCCTAAAGGCTACCCTGGCTAACTTCACAAGGATTTTTCCAAGCCTCTCTCTTCTAATCCCAATCCAAAACACACATACACATATACTTTTTTACTGCAGCAGTTTTTGCCAAGTCACTTTTAGGACAACAGTATTATAACATGTCTCAAAGGGGAAAAAAAATGTGAGAATAAAAACATACCAAAGGAACTACTAAACACCTCACAGGAAAACCATTCTCACCAGTGGACTGCCACATAAAAATTTCAGAAGTCTTTGTAGTCTTTATAGCAAAAAAACAAGACATTAATCTAGGGGGCCCTTACTGCTTAGGCTCCCAGAGTCAAATATATAAATAATAAAAAATTGAAATGCAGAAAGAATATTAAAAAATTATTTATCTCCCCCAGTGAAAGACAATTCTTAAACATCTTGGAATGCCTAACTTAATCATTGTGTTCATCATCACTGTTCTTGCAAAAAGCTTTGCTTCCATTGGGTCCATGGCTTGGGAAAAGTTCAGGGATAGTTAAGAAGCTGTCCTGGGGAAGAAGGCAGATGCTTGGGCAGAAGCCCTAAGGTCAGGGCCTAATAGGTGAAGCAGTGCCCCTAATAGGCCACTAGGTCTTCTTATTTTAATTTCAAGTAAAATTTATGTTCACGAGAGAAGTTAAGTCTATAAATGTTGCTTTCTTATAAAGTCCTTGTCATGTTGGAACTAATATTATGCTGGCCTCTACAATTATTTGGGTAGTATTCACTATTTTCCATCCTCTAGAATAGCTTATATAACCCTGATGTTATTTTTTCCCTTAAATATTTGGGATCCGCTAATCCAGACATCAACCTAGACAGCATATTAAAAAGCAGAGACATTACTTTGCCAACAAAGGTCCATCTAGTCAAGGCTATGGTTTTTCCAGTGGTCATGTGTGGATGTGAGGGTTGGACTATGAAGAAGGCTGAGCACCGAAGAATTGATGCTTTTGAACTGTGGTGTTGGAGAAGACTCTTGAGAGTCCCTCGGACTGCAAGGAGATCCAACCAGTCCATTCTGAAGGAGATCAGCCCTGGGATTTCTTTGGAAGGAATGATGCTAAAGCTGAAACTCCAGTACTTTGGCCACCTCATGGGAAGAGTTGACTCATCAGAAAAGACCCTGATTCTGGGAGGGACTGGGGGCAGGAGGACAAGGGGACAGCAGAGGATGAGATGGCTGGATGGCATCACTGACTCGATGGACATGAGTTTGCGTAAACTCCAGGAGCTGGTGATGGACAGGGAGGCCTGGTGTGCTACGATTCATGGGGTCGCAAAGGGTTGAACATGACTGAGCGACTGAACTGAACTGAACGCAGACATCTGAGCCTGTATCTAAACATGAGTTTAAAAAAATAAATAAATAAACATGAGTTTTTCTCTTTGGTAAGATTTTTTTCAAAAAGTGATTTACTTTGTTTACATTCCATAAGTGATTTTTTGTGTGTGGGGTTAGTCAGATTTCTGTTTCTTCTTGCATTCATTGTGTTCTTTTTACGAGTTTGTCTATTTCATCAGTGTTCAAATTTTCTGTCTTCTTATTAACATTTAGTGTCTCTAGGCTCTGTAGTAACAGCTTCTTTTTCATTCCTAATACTGGTAAATGATGCCTTCTTTCTTTTCGAGTAACNTTTTTGGTAAGATTTTTTTCAAAAAGTGACTTAATTTGTTTACATTCCATAAGTGATTTTTTGTGTGTGGGCTTAGTCAGATTTCTGTTTCTTCTTGCATTCATTTTGTTCTTTTTACGAGTTTGTCTATTTCATCAGTGTTCAAATTTTCTGTCTTATTAACATTTAGTGTCTCTAGGCTCTGTAGTAACGGCTTCTTTTTCATTCCTAATATTGGTAAATGATGCCTTCTTTCTTTTCGAGTAACAGTTTTAATTCTTCCTTTCTAATTTAATGTCTTTTATTTATTTCTCTTGCCTGACTGCTCAGGCTAGGATTTCCTATACTATGTTGAATAGAAGTGGCAAGAATAGGCATTCTTGTCTTGTTTCTGATACTAAAGGAAAAGCTTTCAGTTTTTCACCATTGAGTATGATGTCAGCTATGGACTTGTCACATATGGCCTTTATTATGTCAAAGTACATGTCCTCTATATTCACTTTGTTGAGAGCTTTTATCATGAACGTTGAATTGTGCCAAGTGCTTTTTCTGCATCTGTTGAGACAATCACATGATCTTAATCATGTATTANCTATGGACGTGTCACATATGGCCTTTATTATGTCAAAGTACATGTCCTCTATATTCACTTTGTTGAGAGCTTTTATCATGAATGAACGTTGAATTGTGCCAAGTGCTTTTTCTGCATCTGTTGAGACAATCACATGATCTTAATCATGTATTATGTTAATTTGGTGTATCATGTTGATTTGATTTGTGGACCTGAACCACCCTTGTATCTCTAGAAAAAATTCCACTTGATCCTGGTGTGCAGTAGTTTCTTAGAAAAATGAACACCCTCTTACCATATAATCTAGCAAATGTACTACTCATTATTTACCCGAAGGAGCTGAAAATTTATGTTCACACAAAACCTACACATGGATGTTTAAANATCTCTAGAAAAAATTCCACTTGCTCCTGGTGTGCAGTAGTTTCTTAGAAAAATGAACACCCTCTTACCATATAATCTAGCAAATGTACTCCTCATTATTTACCCGAAGGAGCTGAAAATTTATGTCCACACAAAACCTACACATGGATGTTTAAAGTAGCTTTATTATAACTGCCAAATCTTGGGGAAAAAAAAAGATATCCTTCTGGAAGTGAATGGACAAATAAACTGTAGTCTATCCAGATATTAGAGTATTATTTGTCCATATGTTAAATAGGAGTATGGTGTGCCAGTGTAGGTTTGTGAGTGATAACAAATTCACCACTAGAGTAGAGGATACTGACAGTGGAGGAAGCAGTCCATGTGTAGGGGTAAGAAGTAAACGGGAACTTTCTGGACTTTCTGTTTAACTGTGCTNCATATGTAAAATAGGATTATGGTGTGCCAGTGTAGGTTTGTGAGTGATAACAAATTCACCACTAGAGTAGAGGATACTGACAGTGGAGGAAGCAGTCCATGTGTAGGGGTAAGAAGTAAACGGGAACTTTCTGGACTTTCTGTTTAACTGTGCTATGAGTTTAAAACTATTTCAAAAAAAAAAAGTCATTAAAAAAATATAACTCTTAACCATCTTTTAATATTGCAACCCAGATCAAAAATAGTTGTTTCCACTATGGATAAGAAGGTGAAGCCACTGCCTGACTCTTTCTAAAATCCAGCTTCCAAAATGATCTTATAACTGGTAATTTACAGCTCACAATGAGGATCAAAGCACTTACTTTTCAATTTTCTTCTTATGTTCTTTTTGCCTTTGTTGTTCTTTCACTTGTTCTCTTTCAATATCCATGAAAAGTCGTCTATACCTCAGGTATTGCTTTTGACGCTAAAGAAGAGAAGTAAAAATTTTTAAGACTGCTCTCAGAGACTTTCCAAGAAAGGAAAATATCCTTAAACTACTAGCTCAGTATGTTAGAACACAACAAATTGTTTCCAATCTCACATATACTGATGTCCAAAAGCCATTACCACTACATACCTCTTTCTTGTCTTCCTCTTGACTTACTCCAGACTGAAGTGCCAGGGGAGTTTGAAATTCAGTGTTCAATCTTGACTGATACGCATCACCAACCTGTTAGGAAGTCCAGTCGCGCAAAGTGACAAAACTGCCAAAAGCTAAACCTATGCAAGCTTTTGATAATTTTATCTACTAATTCTTTCCTCCTGCAATCTTGAGCTCAACTAGATTTTAAAAGTTAAAAAAAAAAAATA